>JAUTBV010044442.1:32802-88916 GCA_032361325.1 Lepetodrilus fucensis
TGACACCAAAAACCAATGCCTTACCACTTGGCTATATCCCATTTATTAAATATTATATATAATTTTCTATTATTAAATAATAGAAAATATACTTCTTTTTTATTGCTCTGGATTTTTTACTACACTATTTATTGACTTATTAGTCATAACTGTAGCATATATCCATGTTAAACTTAATATAGTTACCATAATTGTAACATATGGAGCAATTAATTCTAGTCCAATACTAATCTGATTAGGAGGTACAAGCAATGTAATTAATCCTAGTTGTAATATACCACCAGTAGATTTACCTAATCTACTACATATCATATCTATAGCTCCTTTACTACCATCTCTCAACTGTTTTGGTATATACAATAATGATGTTTCTTTTGTAGTATCAAAAAATGTGTACTTAGATGATTTTGCAAATGCGTTTTGTATAGAACCTAACAATACCGGTATGAATACTGCATCTACTCCAAACATTATACCTTTTTTTGGTAGCAATATTGAAGATATTAAAAACACCAATCCCATAAATCCAACTAATATTGGAGTTACTAATGATGTTAATAACCAACTTCTTTGTAACATAAATTTAGCTATAACACCACCTACGATAGAAATTATACCTATAGCAAATTGAGACATGTTATACAAATTAGTCATACCAATAGGATTATTTTGATGTATTCTGTAATAATTAAATACACGCTTTTTCCATGATACTTCTACTAAATTAATTAGTATCATGTAACACAATACACATGCACCCATGTACAGTACAATTTTATTATGTGTAATTTTAGATAAAGCTTCAGATAATGACATTACTTTTTTGCTTTTCTTATCACTACTTTGCTGTGTACTTCCTTCATAATCAAGTAAATGGCTTTTTAAACTAAATTTGTATGATAATATAGACACTAATACTGCAATAATCATTACAAAAATATTTAGTGAATGGAATAATGAGTCATATGTCACATTGTATAAATTTATACAATGTAAACTACTAAGATTAGAAATAACTTTATTAACCATATAACCAGTTAAAGAAGATATAATCATACTAATACTAGCTGATGTAACATAATATGGATAAAGGCTTTTAGCATCTTCTCTTGTAGTATAACTGTTAACAAATTGCCAAAATGAAAAACTTAAAATCAATGTTCCATATAGTTCAACTAATACATAAAACATCGTATCCCATATATGTAATAATGGTTTTACTAGTTGAAAAAATATACCCTGCAATGCTTGTGGTAAGTATTTACCATATGGTAGTAAATTAATTGTATGTTCACTCATATATGTGTGCAAGCCTGTAAATTCTATAATTCCAAAAAACAAGAAATACATTATGAATGGAATGTTCATATAATATCTAAGCTTGTTTCTATAATTATCATTAGCATTCAATGTAATTTTTTGATAAAAGAACATAGTTAAAAATATAATAGGTAGTATATAAAATAGTTTAATTGCATTAATTGCTTCTACTCCTAAATATACGCTTACTACTGAATCTTTTATTCTACGCCCTACAGCATAGGTTACACAAATGCTTGAGAACATTATTACAGTGCTAATTACTCTATGCCAAAATTTTTTAATAGTCATATTAAGTTTTTTATTTATTTTAATTTAATTTTACGTGTTTTATAGAACTAATACTATTTACCAGTGGAGCCAAAACCTGAATTTCTAATATTAGCTTTAGAAGCTAGTATGTTATTTTTTTCATCTACTAATACATTAGATTTAAAATTACAAGATAAGATTAATAGCTGAGCTATTCTGTCTCCAATATTAATAATGAATTCAGAATCTGTAGTATTACTAAATACTACTAACACCTCTTTATCATAATCAGTATCAATTAATCCATAAATAGCGAATAATCCCCTGCATGCTAAACTACTTCTACTTCTAATTTCAGCATAATGAACAATTTCATCTTTATCATTTTGATATAATTTTAATTTCCAACCAGTTTGTATTTTTATAGTTGTTTTTGCTGGAACTACAACATATAAATACGAATATATGTCATAACCTATAGAATATTTGGTTTGTCTTTGAGGCAAACATGCATTTTTATGCACACGTACGATTTTACTACTAATAATCATTTTTCTACATATTACTAGTTATGTTAATGATTTAAAAGTGGCACAATTATTATTTATGAAAAAAAAGAGAATATTCATGATTATAATAGTGCTTAACTTGCTCTATTATTTTTTCATTATATTTTTGAAATCTAAATTTCATCTTATTTAAACTGTTTGTTTTATTATGATTAATTAGTGTTTTGGTACCATACAATAACATGTTAGCTCTATGTTTGATATTTTCTAATCCAAGAACACAAGGTCCAGTTACGAATACATAATCTTGGTCACTAATTGTATGAATTTTTTTACCTAGCATATTATTAATAAATTTTTTAGTGCTAGCTATAGATGGATTATACAAACGTTTTTCAAACATTCTGCATTCTAAATCAAAAATGCCAGTATTGTTATTATTCTTAGACAATATACTATATTTATCATATATAAATACACTATCTTTATAAACTACATTGTCAAAATCTCCAAAATGCTTTTTAAGATACTCAATAACTATATCGACATTGCCCTTAACATATAGTTTGTTTTCAATTAATCCTAAAATAATTAATTCATTATCTCTCATTGCGCTTAGAAAAATTAAAATTTTATTAGCAAATTTTAAAATCATATTATCAACTGATGCATATTCATTTGTATTACTAAATAGTGTAGACAAGGCTTTAGTTAATTTGGATATTAAAAAATGATATTTATATAGTTTATTATCGATTAACCAATTAATAATCTTACTAATTTTTTCACTATTTATAACTTTATTCATATAACTTAAAAATATGTAATTCAAATCTAAAATTTCAACATTATGAAAACGTTTTTCTTCTGAATATACACAGTTAGATACATTAATCTGTAGACCATCGATGCTTAATAAATAATCTAAAAATTTACAATTTACTCTTTGCTTGTATATACTTTCAGATAATTTAGATAAAATAGAATTCATTATTTGAGAAATTGCATAATTATTATCGTGTTCAATATCAAGATCTTTTAATGATGTATAATTTCTTTTATTAGCTTGTCTATAAAATTTATATTGTAAAACATTAGTATAAACATATAAGATTATCTGTTGTGGTATAAAATTCACTATATATAGTCCAATTTCATCTGATATAGATATTAATTGTTTATAAATAGATTGAGTTAATTTATGTCTAAATCTTGATCCACTACTTATAACATCATTCATACCATATTCATCTAACTTTTCTATACTATAGTCTTTTTGTTCAAAATCAAAATCTTTAATTTTACCAAGAATAGCTCCTTGAAAATGTTTTAAACTAGTACATGATGTCTTAGTAGATATAATAAATTTAACATCTATATATTTTTTATTAAAAACAATTTTATTTTTAATAATTTCAAATTGTTCTGAAGTCTTACTACATCCATATTTAATTAATTTTGCAGTTTTATCATATGCAAATTCAATTAGCATATTGCTTAATTGTTCATGTTCAAAGTTTTTGTATTCTTCATAAAATTCTAAAAGCATATACAAAATGGGAATATCAAATCCTATAATATAATCTCCAACAAATATATTTGTATCGTCATTAGTATCTAAAATAAAATGTACATAGTTCATAAACTCTACAACATTTTTAGCATCTATAATATTTTTAACATTATTATTAATAGAGTAAATTTTTAAATCTTCTGGCATTACTTCTATATCAAATAAAATATAGTTTTTATGGTTATTTTTTATGTTCATTAATTATTATGGAATTCAATATTATAAATAAACATTGATTATATTTTTTTGAGATTAATTCATCAGTATATTTATACAAATGCTGTATTAATGCATTATTTAACATATTTGTTAAATGATATTTTTTATTTATATTGTAAATTCTACAACAAGTAATTTTGTTTGACATTTTAGAATCATGATCTAATAACATAATTTTATATTTGGTAGATATTTTATTCTTTTTCATATCTAACTTTTTTTTATATTTTTGGGAATTTTCCATGATTAATACTTGTTGATTTATAACTTTTTGTGCGCATTTTCCTGATAAATAATAATCTCGCAAGAAATTTATACACCAAAAACCTCTTAAGTAAATAAAAATTGAAAGTAAAATTAATATTAATATCATTCTTTTTTAGACTTTTTATCCCATTTTTCAAATATTTCATCTAATATTCCATCCATAATAATAATGGATTCTTTTTGTGTTTTATCATATTCTAATTGCTTATGTTTTGATAAATTTTCAATATTAGCTATAACATTATTTGAACGTTGTGTTAGTTGTTCGGTATCAAGCTCATAACTACTTTCTTGATTTTTAGCAAAATCATGAATATTCTCATTGTATACTTTTTCTTGAAATTTAGATTCAGCTTCTAATTCTAGTAGTTGATTACCATATTCGTTTTGCACTACATTATACCTATTCATTATATGCTTAATTGTGATATAATTAATCAACCACATTGAAGTTAATGTTAAAGAATAAAATAATAGTCCTTGACTATCGAAATTAAGTACAAACATTATCAATTATGTAATGTTTTTGTTTTGCAAATAAAACAATATTCCAACAGCTATTAAAGCTGTTAATTCAATAAATGCAGCTCCTACATAAATTAATGTTTGTAATTCTGCTGACTTTGATGGATTTCGAGATATGGCTGACATACCAGAACTAAAACAGTAAGACAAACCTAATGCTGCTGATGATAAAGCTATACATAATCCTATAAAAATAATTGCGATCATTATAATATTTTTTTTTATAATAATATAATTAATTTAAATATCTTTTATTCTAATTTAAATTAGACTGTATTCTGATATGTTTGATTAAAATTTTAAAATTGTTAGTTATTGATGAATTAATAACTCATTATAATATTTTTCCCAATCTTCATTATGATCTATTACATATTTATTTATTAGTGATGTATTATTAATATTATAAATTTGTATAAATGTTTTTTTAATAAAACAAATTAAATTTAAAGCAAAATCAGATAATATATATATATATCCATCTTCTACAACAAATATCCCATATTTTTTACCAGTAATGAGGTCCTTCTCAACAATGGTGCATGATAATAAATTATCTTGCTTTAGAATGACATCAGCTGCACATTGTTCAGTATAAATGATTGCTGTTTGATACATGATTTTATTTGCAAGTAAGATTGTGCTCATAGCATTCTGATCAATTACAAAATAAACGACATGAGTATTTGGTACTAATATATAAATATCATTTTCTTTCAATACTGGAGTAAATAATTTATATGTATTCTTTTTTCCATTTTTTTCACTATAAAGTTCAGAAGAAAAGATTATATTAGATGATGAAGAACAATACATGCATTCTTTCAATGCATCATAAAATTCATAATCTTGAAATTTAACAAGTAAATCTTGTTCAGACAATAAACTAAAAAACATTTGTGCAGAATCATTGTTAGGAAAATGTAACTTAATTAAGTATTCATTAAGATTAAAATAATTGTCATAATTTTTTAGAGTAATTTTATGAATAATGTTATGTAAAACATCCTGTCCTGTCATTACCTTAACAATTTCAATGATAGGATTTGATGTATAAAAATAATCTGATTTACTAATCGATATAATAGAATTATGCATTTTGCATATAAATAACACAACAGACTAAACAAAGTTAGTAAAAGTAAATTGGTATAATTTAATATATTTAAACTATTAAAAAAAATATTTAATTTAATATGAGTCAATCTTATACGTTAATAACAATCAAAGATCTTAATCTAGAAGCAGGAACTTTAGAAGATAGCGTTGTAGGTCTAAGTTTTCTTAAGGAATTGATAGAAAAAATCAATCAACTTAACGCATCCATTGATGCAGCTACAGCAAAAGGGATAACTAGACCAAAAGGAATTATTTTTAATGGACCACCTGGAACTGGTAAAACATTAGTAGCTAAATATGCTGCTAAAGCATTAGGATATGACTATATGTATGTATCTAGCGCTAGTTTGCAAAGTCCTATGCCAGCTATTACAATAAAAAAAATTGAAAAGATTTTTAAACATGCTGCCAATCAAATTAATTGTGTATTATTTATAGATGAAATTGACGCTTTAATTAAAGATAGAGCAACTGGTGGTGGAGATGCTGGTGGTGCTCTACAAAAATTTCTAGAAATGTTAGATGGTAGTGACAATAAAGATAGAGCTGGACATTTACTTGTAATTGTAGCTACAAATCACATTGAACATTTAGATAAAGCATTTGTAAGACCTGGTAGATTTGATGAAAAAATATACTTTAGTTTACCTGGTGCAACAGAACGTGAAACATTTATAACTAAGTTTATTAGTGAAAATGTAGATGTTTCCACATTTGTTGATTTAACTGATGGATTTAGTTATGCCGAATTAAATGCATTTATTAATAAAGCAGTTACGACAGCGTTTTTAAGCAATGCTAGTATAAATGAGGAAATCATGATTACTGCAGCACAATCTGTATTATCTGGTTCTAGTAGTAATGAAGTTGTAGAAGATCAATCTATTCGTTTACATTTAATTCCACATCTTGCAGGTCATACACTAGCTTATATTTTTAACCCAAATTCATTTGTTCTTGGAACATCTACAGAAACTGCTGAACTACTATGTTCACCAAAAATTAATTTCAAACGTATAGTTAGTAGAAAAGAAAAAATATTGCAAGTTTTATCAATTCTATGGGCACAAACATTAGAAATTAAACATGCTGGGGACGCATCATCATTAAGTATTGTTGACCAACAAAAATTAGAAACATTGCTTGATGATATTTTGCTTTTATTTGGTGCAGCACAATCTGTAAATTTAAATCTTAAAAAGTTAAAAACTATGTTAGCTTCTACAATATTAGGTTTCATAAATAATATTTCAAATATGGAAATAATTATCAAACTTGAAGAAGCAACAATGAATCATTATACACAACACTCAGTGTTAACTAGAAAAAAATTCAAATCTATTTTATCAGAAACTGGTTTGACTCAAGCTTCTGCAAATGCATTGTATAACTCTTTAGTAAATTTAATTGAGGGAAAACTTGGTCTAGATATGAATAACATAGGTCTGAGCAAGAAAGCTAAATTACTCAAAGCAGAAAAGAATAAAACAAATAAACAAGTGAACCAGAAAAACAAAAATGTTGTAAATGAAAACAAAAATGTTGTCAATGAAAACAAAAATGTTATCAATGAAAATACTGAATAATATTTCTGTATTTTCATAATTTACTAATTAATAACTAAATATAAATTATAAGTGTTGATAACAATTATCAATATAACTTTTATCATACTTAAATACAATATTAGGACAAATTCTCATTTTGATTTGTTTTTTTATTTTCTTAAAAAACAAATGCTTATTAAATATAATAAAATTTTTATCATCTTGACTGATGCTATCTATGAAATAATAAATAGTGGCAGATCTTAATCCTTTTTTTACTAATATCTTAACTATGTTGACATCTTCTGGTACAAGTTGACTATTATACTTGAAATTATGCATATCAAATATACTTACACATTCTAATAATGTAGTTTGCACAATTCTCATCATTTGTTTAGATATGGATTGTTCTCTGTATGCTTTAAAAATCATGATGATCTAAAATTTTTGTAATATTGTATACTTTATTATTATAAATTAATATATTGTCTTCAATTCTAATACCTCCAAATTTTAAATTTTGTTCAACAAATTTAAAATTAACATATCTTGTAATTTCAAAATCAAAACTGTTAATGTAATCTAAATTAAGATAAAATCCAGGTTCAATAGTAAAAACAACATTATTCTTTATTTTGAAATTAGCTCTTATGCTAGTTGCAGAATCGTCATTTAATACAACTTGGTTATCTTTGCAAGATAAATTATTTCCTACATCATGTACGTCTAATCCCAATAAGTGACCAAGACCATGAGAATAAAACATTTTATCTAAATTATTTTTAAAAATATAATTTGCAAAATTATCTTGCTGTGTACTATTGATAACGATATTATTATCTATTAAGAAATCAATTATTAATCTTCTAGAATATACATGTAAATCATAAAAATTATGATCTAATTGAATATTTTCAATAATACGTTTTTGAATAATTTTCATCTTATATATCAGTGTTGACCATAATGGATCTTTAGAATATGTCTTAGTAATATCAGAAGCATAGTTTCTATATTTAATACCAGCATCTATTAATAAATTATGTTTTTGTTGTGAAAAATCCAATGGCGCTGGATAATGTAAAATAGATCCAAAATTATTTAAAGCAACAATAGGAGGATATGATAAATTTCCTACAACAATTTTAGTATTAGATAAAAACGAATAATACAAATCAATCTCATTACAATGTTCATTATCATTATTAAACATTTTTTCTACTTCGTAATGCCCGTTAAGAGCAATAATGTTAGCTTTCATAATACATACTATTTCATAATCAGACTTATACATTCTAAGAAAAGAACATGTTAAAAATGCTTGCTTATCGTATTTAAGATTACAGTTGTTATATTTATTATTTAATTCTTGAATAATTTTGTATTCTTCTTTTTGTTCATCTATATTAAAATCATCAATTATATTATCATAATATTTGTGCAAATTTTCAATTTTGTTTAACGTGTTTCCATGAAAAGCAATGTTCGTTTGTTGTGTTAATATTTTTTTATTATAAGCTAAAGTAATAGTTTTATTTTTACAATCTAAGATAATAAAAGTATTATCTATATCTGTAACATGGCAAAAATAAGCAAAGAAACTTATATCTTCATCGCTAATGCATGCATCATAACTGCAAATTAATATCTTATAATCAAAATTAAATAATTTAAAGAAATTATTTTTAATGTTTTGTATGTGTTGCACATATAATGTGTCTATATCTATATTAAATAATTTAATTATCATCCAGTTTTAATATAATTTTACCAAATAAAATTAAGATTTGTATATTTATAGTTGAGTTAAAAGATGCGAAGATAGGATTTGAACCTATGTTCTCCAGATTATGAGCCTGGCGAGATACCACTTCTCTACTTCGCTATTCTATTATAGAAAAACATAGGTCTAGAGAGATTTGAACTCACGATCTCACGCTTATCAAGCGTACGCTTTTACCAGCTAAGCTACAGACCCAATGCTTTTTATTTAAACTAAAACTTAAATTAATGCATTAATCAATATGTTTTAAATTAAAATAAAGTAATAACTTTAAAAAAGGGCAAAGTGGGATTCGAACCCACGATTAGTTTCCTAATTTCGGTTTTCAAGACCGATGCCATCATCCGCTCGACCATATGCCCATTTATATTATTGTCATAAAACTTACATAAAAATACTTCTAAAGAGACTTGAACTCTTATGCTAATTAAGCAGTAGATTTTGAGTCTACCGTGTCTACCATTCCACCATAGAAGCTATTCTAATAATTTTATTTTTTTAATAATTATGTATCTTTTTTAGATATTATCAATGTATATATTAATCATATTTTATTAACCTAATTGATAAATTGTATTAAAGAAAGTATTTATATTTATTATTTAAATAATAAATTAGCACTTATTTTTAATATATCACTGGAATAATATCTTTAAATCATGCTATATTTCAGTATCTTAAAATATTCATCGATCAAATAGAGATAGCAAATAATATAAACATTAAGTATATAACTCATGAGAAAATTTAATATAGCAATTCTTACATTTTATATTACTTTTTAATCAAAATCAATTACTAAATAAAAAATAAAACCACTTATTAATCAATTAAAATTACTGATTAATCAAAATTAATTGATGTAAAAAATATAAACCCTTAATACGATATCTTGTAAAAAATGATATCTGAATACAAAAACATACTATAAAAATAATATTTAGTTTTAGAATTAAATTAAATTAATTACATAAACTAAATAAAAATGAATATAAACACTATTGCTTTAATATCTGCTGCGCTTGTACATACAAGTAACTCTTTTGCGATTCAACCTGTTATTGGCGCTAAAACGAAAGATCCTTCGTTTGTATCAAATTTGCCTCCGCAGTTGATTGGAGGACCTATATTTGTTAAGCAGCGACGGTTTACGGCATCTACGAAAGATTCTTCGCTTCCGCCGTCTAGTGATTCAACTTTGCCTGCGGATTGGTTTAAATCAAGCACAACAATTGAAAGTAATTCTATTTCAGGTAATTCTAATGGTACTTTAAGCACAACAGTTGCTGGTAATTCTGATAGCACTATTACTACGACTATACAAAATCTTGCTGATACTGCGTCTTCTAAAATAGCTGATGCTATTAACAGTACTAGTACTACAATTGCAGATAATTCTATTTCAGGTAATTCTAATGGTACTTTAAGCACAACAGTTGCTGGTAATTCTGATAGTACTATTACTACGACTATACAAAATCTTGCTGATACTGTGTCTTCTAAAATAGCTGATGCTATTAACAGTACTAGTACTACAATTGCAGATAATTCTATTTCAGGTAATAGTACATTTGGTATTTCAGGCACAACAGCAGGTCATTATAATGGCACTTTGAGTACGACTATACAAAATCTTGCTGATGATACTACGCCTTCTAAAATAACTGATGTTATGAACACTGTTATAAATAGCGTTAGTACAACAATTACTGATAAAATTACGGATAATTCTACTATTCCATTTAATGATTCGACTACAACGGCTACAGGTACACCTAATCTACTTAATGTTCTTGTTATGTCAGTTACGGGTGTTTTTTCTACACCGGTATTAGTAGGTCTTACTTTAGGATTTTTTGTGTTAGTGTTTGCGATCATTTCATATGCTGCTTATCGATGCATGTGCAAAAAAGAATAAAGAAAATCAATTACTAAATAAAAAATAAAACCACTTATTAATTAATTAAAATTACTGATTAATCAAAATTAATTGATGTAAAAAATATAAACCCTTAATACGATATCTTGTAAAAAATGATATCTGAATACAAAAACATACTATAAAAATAATATTTAGTTTTAGAATTAAATTAAATTAATTACATAAACTAAATAAAAATGAATATAAACACTATTGCTTTAATATCTGCTGCGCTTGTACATACAAGTAACTCTTTTGCGATTCGATCTATTGTAGCGCCGTTTACGAATGAGACTTTGTCTCCGTCTGATAATTCAACTTTGCCTTTGGATTGGTCTAATGATGCTTTAAGCACAACAATTGCAAGTAATTCTATTTCAGGTAATTCTGATGGTACTATTACTACGACTATAAACAATGCTACTGATGCTACGTCTTTTAAAATAACTGATGTTATGAACGCTGCTATGAATAGTGCTAGTGCTACAGTAGGTAATTCTAATGGTACTTTGAGTACGACAGATAATTCTGATCTACTTGATCTAGTACGTGATGTTGTTACGTCAGTTACGAGTGTTTTTTCTATAGAAGCATTAGTAGGTCTTAGTTTGGGATTTTTTCTGTTGTCGTCTTTGATCACTATATTTATTACTTATCGATGCCTGTGTAAAGAATAAAGAAAATCAATTACTAAATAAAAAATTAAAACAATACTTGCAATTTTAACTATATTGTTAATATAGTAAAAAGTGCGGAAATAAATTTAGCATTATCAATAGATCAGATACCACTA
The DNA here is from genome assembly GCA_032361325.1 of Lepetodrilus fucensis. Classification (NCBI taxonomy): domain Eukaryota; kingdom Metazoa; phylum Mollusca; class Gastropoda; order Lepetellida; family Lepetodrilidae; genus Lepetodrilus; species Lepetodrilus fucensis. Next base: position 44,634 of record JAUTBV010044442.1, read on the forward strand.
ATTTAACTTATAAAAAATTCTACATCAAAAAATAATATTACAACAATTGTGTATTATTTTACTAGTTATAATACATATAGAAATGCAAATCTTTATTAGACCATTACTTGAAAATACAACTATTATTGAAACTACAACTGCTACAATAATAGGAAAAATAAACAAACAAATACAAAAATTAGGAAGATCTAATATAGAAAAAAATGCTACAGAAATGCATCATATGCACGATATAATAATGACAATACTGATAGCAATATTGATGATATTGTTACTTGCACTTATGTATAAGATATACTATAAATGTAGAAGACCTACAAGAACTGTTGCTGAAATGATTCAAGATCACGACTTTCACAATCTACTTTCATCATAAGTCAAATAAACTAATTTTGCTGAACTAATATTACCAATATATAACGCATTTAAAACTAAATTAAAGTAAAATTTATTGTGATAGTATTAGATTAAAAACAACGACTTTCATGAACACAATTAAAAGAATTTTTAATTTATTGGGCTGGAAATGTATAACTCAATATGCAATATCTATGATTACTTCTTTTGCTGTATCATACATATATGTAATGTTTTATCAAAACACATTAGAAAATGTAAGAATCTTATTTATTTCACATAAAGATTTCTTGAAACCTTTACTAGTTACAGTATCCTTATTAGCATTTATTGCATCTATACATTACGTAACGGCAACATTTTTGTCTATGGCTACAAGAACTACTTATTATCAACTTTACAAAAGATTTTTTAATGCTACATATTTTAAAACAAGCAAGATTTCACACGAACAAAGAAAAAAACTATCTAAATCATTGTCAGATTTAATTCTAATATTAAGAATAATTTTTGTAATGTGGATACCATCATTTTTTGATTTTATTTTATGTTCAGTATTAGTAATGAGATGTTTCGGTGGATATACATTAATGCTATTTTTAGCGATTTATGCTATCTCTTCAGTTGTGTTCGTATTCTGTTACAAGATAACTAATACAATTAATAATAATTACACCAAATCTACAATAGATAGCGAATTATTTATAGAAAACATATATTCACAACAACTGAACAATTATATATATAATATGAATAGTGTACATGAGAAAAAAATAAATGCGCTATATGCATTAAACGCATATAACTATTCCTTTTTCATATACTACATAATTTTGTATAATGTTATGATGACTGTAGTACTAACATCTTGGGTCTTTTGTACATTAATGTACTCACCATATGCTCTAAATTCTGCACTATTATTTGCATCAGTTATAAAAACACAAACACTGATATGGTCTACAATGACTGATGTTTTAAAAATGTTAGATATATTACAAGGTATTAATATACGAGAAATTTTATTTGATAAACACGATAAAATTGAAAATCATTCCAATTTACATATAGCTAAAGATAAACGTACAATAAAATATAATGATCAAACAATTAATTTTAAACCTGGTTTTAACATATTGACGGGAAAATCTGGAACAGGTAAAACAAGATTATTGCTTAAAATTGTAGACACACATAAAAATGTAATTATGTGTCAGCAGCAAGATTTTATATACAAAAACAGTACAGTTTTAGAAAATATCATATGCTCATTAGAATATGATAAAGTATTATTTGAACAAATAATGCAAGATTTTTTTCACAATAAATTTCTTAGTAATATACATAAAAAAGTAAGTTATTTATCTGGAGGAGAAAGAAAAATTTTAAATTTTTTACGAATGATTTATCATATTGAATTTTATAATGAAATTCTTAAATCTACATATGATATTATTTTAATAGATGAACCATTTAATCATGTTGATGAAAATAATTCAAACAAAATGAAGCAACAAATTTTAAATATAAAAACTAAAGGGATAATAATTATAGTTGACCATACTGATAAACTATTGCAAGATATAAAAAATGTAATTAAAATATCGTAAATCTGATAATATTCACTTAGTTCTATACTACTATAAAATGGAAAAGAAACAACATTTAATGCATCATTAGCTCAATGGATAGAGTTCTAGTTTTCTAGACTAGCTGTGGGGGTTCGATTCCCTTATGATGCTAACGGAGCATGGCGTAGTGGTATCGTGCATGTTTTGGGTACATGAGATTATAGGTTCGATTCCTATTGCTCCGATATATTAACTTAACACTTCTTTTAACAATAATACTTTTATAAAAATTATTTTTCAGTGAAAATTTATATTAAATCCAATATATGAGCACAACTACAAGTAATGTCTTAAAAACCAATTTTGATAAATTTAATCATTCAATTGTTAATTTTGATGTTAATAATAATCTTGATCAATATAATATTGTTACAAATACTGTTTTAACACATGACGACAACATAAATAATAATGTTGTATTCAATATAGTTGAAGCTAAAATGAATGATAAAAATTATACTATACAAGATAATATGCTAATTTTTAAACATGATTTTGAATGTAAGGAAATTAGAAAATTTTACTCTCTTTATTTATTTGCTAATAAGACGATTATATATAAACCAAATTTATTAATTTATTTTATTCCTACACTATTTATAGCATCTGATGAGTTCTTATACAGTATAAAAAAAATTATGAAAAATATTGCGGAATATAATGGCAAAATAGATAAATATTTACTAAAATTAAAAGCATTAACACATATCAAACAACATTTAATACAAACTATGTCATTTTCATGTAAATTTTATTTATTTATACCATTATGCTGCATAGCATTTATAATTGTTTTTTTTGCAATTATATTCATGAAATTATATAATTTAATTATATTACTTACTTTACTAGTATAATTGAATTAAATTATTAAAGATGAAAAATTTAGTTATAATTTATTTATTACATTATTTGAATGCACTTGGAATTTTAATAGTGTTTATACCATATTTAGCAATTGTTTCCTTAATGTACCTACTAGTAAGAACTATCACAAATAAAATTGATACATTATTTCGTACATAATTATATAAGAAAAATAATGAAACATGTCGCAAAATATGGTTAAATCAGTGTTTTTAGACACTGTAATCGATCAATCAGATCAAACATATTTAATTTTAACGTGTTTTCATGATGATGAACATGAAAATATTGCAGCATACCAAACCAAAATTAATGTAAAAAATACACATGTTGTTTTAGAACTTCTAGATATGGCTAGTAGTCAAATTTTATTTTCTCCAAATGCATATGAAATAAGTGCAAGTATAGCATTACAAAAATATACAAAAACACAACTTTTGGATGAGTACATATTAAAAACTTCCAGTAGTGATATTTCTAGCGCGTATTATGATAATGCTAAAAAAAAAGCAATCAAGCATATGTCAACACAAGTATTAACACAATATGATACATATGAAGATAAAATGATGAGTCTATATAATAAACAAGACAAGATCAAAAATAAAGATTATATTTTACAATTGAAATCTATCTTAATGTTGTACAATGCTAAGCAGAAACAAAATAATGCTCACTATCAATTTCACAAGCTTGATAAATATAATATGTATAATTTAAGTGAATTTATTGGTAAACACGGATATGGATATGTTACTCGTAATATTGCTCACTCTGATAATTTGCTACAAAAATTAAATGTTACTAGTGGAATATTTGCTGATGCTGAATTTAATACAACAAATACAAAGTTATATGGTTCTAGTATATTTATGTTGTTGATATGTCCTACTACAAAACCAATAGCATATATGAAAAACATAACAACAAGTGACATGCAAAATCTTATACAACATATATATAAATCATCACAACAACCCGTGTTTGAATTTTTATTATATAAATTATTATATAATCTAAATTATTTTAACAATAACGTAAATCCTAAAATTAGTTTGACTCTATGCGCTGTAATTATATCAATTATTGCAAGGAAAAATATGAAACATCATAAAGAAAAATATATTGGTATTATTCCTAAACATCTTTATTCTATGGTTAAAAATACAATGTCAAGTATTATTGGACTAACTAATATGCCATTAATATATTCTCTACATACTAGTTTTGTAAATTTACCATATGAAGAATTGAAACAAGAGTTATTAAAAACAAATGAATTATCATTAGAAGCATTTGAAAAAATGGCACTTTCAAGTGATAAAAATAATGTAGTTAAAGCAGGGATGCAAGAATATAAGTTTAAAATTATGAATTATCAACAACATTATGGATTAGTAAAAACAACATTATATGAAATGCCAGAAGATGTAGCTAAATTAGAAAAAAAATATTGGCCATCATTATTGATAATACTGGGTACACAAGATTCAGAATATGCGCATTTATTGAAATTACACTTACAACACTGTTTATTCCAACATGTTGATAGTTATCAACATTTAAAAGAATATATTCACACAATAAAAAGTCACTTATTTTTAAATGATGAATATAATACAATAAACTTTATACACTTAATGAACAAAGATTACTTGATGCACATAATACAATGAAATCTGTTAATATACATTCAATAAATAATAGTTTAGTTCTATATCTTGAAAACAAAAAGGATGTTGAAACTGCAAAATATCATTCAAGTATTTTTGGAAGACTATATATGAATGCAATAAATGTTGCACACAAAATGGTGTATATGACAACAAAAGTTGTATCAAATATAGGTTTGGTGTTCAGAATGGTAAAATTGTTAAATCCTACTTATGCATTATATGCACTAAAACCTTACAATAGTCTTGTAAAATAGAAATATATACTAGTAGTAATTATGTTAAATATTGCTATGACATGTATCTTATCTTGTAAAGCATTATGACCTATAAAGTCGTCATAAACCCATTCATCTCCAAAAATAATAAAAAACAAAAAAAGACTTCGTAATAACATATATTTCCAATATAAAGATAAAGTACATTTTAAAAAAGATGAAATTCTATAAGTATAAACAACCATACTATTGTATTTATTTTTATATCCATCTACTATCTCATAAAAATATAATATCATGAAACTAATATGATAATAAAACAATATTAATATTTGTTTTATACTATATTGATTAAATATTAATAAATTAAGAATTAAAATTTTTAGTGTACTACTATTTACAGTAAATAAAACTAAACAATTTAATAAATATTTATGAATCAATTTGTTATTGTATTTCAAATATATCAAAAAATTAACTGTAAATATTATTACCATTATCATTAATAACGAAATTAAAACACTATAACCAAAATGGTACAATATTATATACATTAATTCATAAAATACTATATCTTTATTATAGTAAATTGATAGTAATATTAAATTAACTGTAATACCTATTATGAATAAAGATAACATCTGTTTAGTTTTCTAATACATCTATTCTAGAAACATTTAAGTCTATTTTATAGAATTTTCCTATCACTAATTTATTAATTGTATTAATTTGTAAAAGTATATTTTTATATTGAAAAATATTTTGATAATAAAAAATAAAATCTACTATTTTTTTCAAAATACAAAATAAATATTTGTTTTTACTATTAGCTTTATATATATTAGATTTTGGATCAATATACAGTACAATTTTATCAGATATTTTTGGTAATTTGATAAATAATTCTTTTATTTTGAGTTTAATTTCATAATCATGAAACATACAAACGATATACGTCTTATGTATTTTTACAACTATAGATGTAATAGTTGTTCCTATATTAAAATAACTCCATATGTATTTATTTTTTAAATTTAAAATTTCATGTTTGTCACTATCAACAACTATTACACCATCATACATAATTACAATTCTATTGGTAATTTCTAAAATTTCGTATGTATCATGACTGCTAATTATAAATGAAGTCTTTTTGACTTTGTTTAATTCACAAATTAAACCATATATTGCTTCACTATTTACTTCATCTAAGCCATCGAATGGTTCATCAAGCAACACTATATCAGGATCATCAATAATAGATCTTGCAAATTTTACTTTTTGTTGTTGTCCATTAGATAGCATGTATGGATATAGTGTTGATAAATCTAACATGCACAATCTAATTAAGATATCTTGCACTTTTTTATTTTGTTTATCTATGTTAAATTTAGTATCATCCCTAAATCCCATTTTAATATTTTCAAAAATATTTAAATAACTAAACAATACTGTATTGATGTTGAAAAATCTAATTTTTCTATCATAAATATTTAAACTATTCGCTAATTTTCCACGAATATACAGTTCTCCTTTATACTGATCATCTATGCCAGCAATTATATTCATTAAAGTTGATTTTCCACATCCAGAATAACCTAATAGTCCTATTAAATCTCCAGGATAAATTTTAAAATTTATATTTTTTAGTATTTCACGTTTTGATTTAATCGTTTTTGTTAAATTAGTCACGTTAATTATTGTTTTTAAGCGATTCATATATGTATTTTTTGTTCATTCTTATTAAAATATTAAATTTTTTAAAATAATGATTAGTTATCAAGATAAATTAAATCGTATTAAAAGACCAAGAGTTCACATTACTTACAATGTAGAAACTGAAGGATCTGAGAAAAAAATAGAACTTCCTTTCATATTAGGAATTATTACAAATTTATCTGGGGATACGAACCTAGAAAATAAAAGAGTTCCTGATTTTGTTAATGTAGACTCTAGTAATTTAGATAGCTTTTTGTCAAAACAACAATCAACATTAACTTTTACTGTACCAAATGTAATCATCAATCAAGGAAATATAGGTGTTAAACTTTCTCTTTCTTCAAGAACTTCTTTTGAAATTGTTAATTTAGTAAAACAAATACCTGAATTAAATGAAGTTTACTATAAAATACAAGCCATAAGCAAAATAGCTACTATGTCAGCCAACAATAGTTCATTGGCAAATGTAATAACTTCAGTTCTTTTAAATAAACAAGCAGAAAACTTAGTGAATGCTCTTAAGGAAAAATTATCTACTTTGAAAACATCAAAATAGATAATTACAATAAATAAATAATTTCATATTATTATGTTAAACGAACAAAACGACGACGACAAGTCAAAAGAAGATGCTGTTGTAGATTACGCTACTCTAGAAAAAACTAATTTTATAATGCCTAGCATGTCCTCAGAAGAAATGGTAGATGTTTTAGAACATATGCTTTTCTTTTTAGAAAATATTGCATCGAATTTAGATCTAACAGGTATTAATTTGGATTTTTTTGATTTAACTACTCATTTAAATAGTTATTCTGAGACGTTACAAGAAAATTTAAACAAGCAAATAGATTTAATACTGCATCATCCAAAATTTTCAAACTTAGAGGGTAAATGGAAAGGATTGGAACATATAATTAATAATACTGAATTAGATAGTTCATTGAAAATTAAAGTATTAAATATATCAAAATCAGAATTAATTAAAGATTTATTTAGAAATGACTGGGATCAAAGTTTATTGTTTAATTTAATATATGAAGGAGGTATGGGAATATATGGTGGTGAACCATTTAGTTGTATGATCTATGATGAATATTTTACCTCTGGAAACCAAGATATAGAATTAATGTCTAAATTATCTTCAGTATGCGCTGCTGCACATGCTCCATGTATTTCTAGTATACACCCTATTATGCTAAATTCAGAAAATTTAAACAAAATTAATCAAACTAGAGATATCAATAAAGTTTTAGCTAATAAATTAGCATGGCAAGCATTTCGTAAAAGTGAAGATTCTCGTTATTTTGCTTTAGCATTACCTAGAGTAATGGCTAGAGCACCATATTCAGTAGATAATAATTCAGCTGATGATATTAACTATACTGAAATTGTTGATGGTGAAAATACAGAACATTTTACATGGATGAATGCTGCATATGTACTTGGAGTAAGAATTCTTACAGCACAAACTAAATATAATTGGACTGCTGCAATTCGTGGTGTAGATGGAGGTGGTTTAGCTTTAGATTTACCAGTATACATTTATACAAATAGTAATGGTGAATTCATTATTAAATGTTCAACAGAGGTAGCAATTACAGATAGAAAAGAAAAAGAACTTTCAGATCTTGGATTTATAGTATTGTGTCCATGTAAAGGTACTAATTATGCTGCATTCTTTAGTACACAAACATGTCAAAAACCTGAAGTTTATACTAATAATAATGCAACTGCTAATGCTAGACTATCTACAGGATTACAATATATGTTAATAGTATCTAGATTTGCACACTATGTTAAAGTAATGTTGAGAAATAAGATAGGTAGTTTCCAAACAAAGATAGAAATACAATCTTACTTACAAAACTGGTTAAGTGATTATGTATTAATAAATGAAAGCGCACCACAAGAATTAAAAGCTCAAATGCCATTAAGAGAAGCAAAAGTAGAAGTAACAGAAATTCCAGGTACAATAGGAGTATATAATGCAATATTGTGGTTATCACCACATTTACAACTAGATGAAATCAATGTATCTATAAGATTAGTTGCTAAAATTCCTACACTATCAAATTAAATATTTAGTAGCTTTTAGTGTGGTAAAAACTATATCTTGCATACTTATATGCTTTAAAACCAATATTAAAATAAAATGATTAATATTTTACATATTACTGATTGTCCTGGAGAAAAACACGATTTTATACCTAAAGATCTTAACCAAGATTATAAAAATAGCTATATTTGTATACGATTTGATGCCCCATATGTTTACAATACCAGAACTATAAAAGATAGTTCTTTAACAACTCCTGGTGTAGGAAAAGCAAGCAAAGGTGGTGCTGTTTTTGCGAGTCAGCCATTATGTGTTGAACTAGTAGAAAAAATGCAAAATTCTAAAATTATTGCCAATATAATAATTTTTAGATTAGGACAATCTCCAAAAGCAAAAAAAGATAACTTGCAAATAATGGAAGTACATAAATTTATGGGTGCAACTATAATATCTTTAAGTCCGTATGGGGGAGCTTCATCTATAGAAATATCTTCTCAAAAAACTAATTCATTTACTGTAATGGGGTTTTTATTCAATCAATATCATATAAGTATGTCTGTATTTACTTCAGATGGTAAAATTAATAAAGTAAAAAGTGCAATAAGTAATATGCATGGATTCGCAAAACAATAAATAAAATATAATATTAAACAATGGCTAAAAATATAATAAAAAATCACTTATTGTTTGTAACATTTAGTGAAAATGTAATAGGCACAGCATCATTTGAAGATAATGATACATTAATAGATAATGCGGTACAATTAACTTCATACAATTTTTCTTTATTATCTCTTCCAGAAGGATCAGAAACAGGCTCACAAAAAGACAATGTGAACAAAAGAGTTTCACCAGTATATTTATTTATTCCAATATCATCATTTATAGATGTTACTTATTCTACATTTAATGGACTATATGTAGAAAAAATAATTATTTATACAATGACTAATATAGAAGGGAAAACTCATATAGTGCATAAAATTGAATTTAATGATACATATTTAATTGGTAGCACAATACTTGAAGGATCACACTTGGATACTATCACGCAAAACATAATTAATATTAAAGCAAAAAGAATTGAAAGATTAACAAAACAAAATGATATTCAAGCTATAGATTTAGAATGGTATAAAGAAGAGCAAGGATCTCAATCAAATGATGGAATGAACTTATTACATGATAAGAGACATACCATGTTAATTTTTACTTATACAGAATTTAAAATGAGTTGTTCAATATTGAAGAAAAATGTAAAATCAGGTAATGTTGCATCAGTTTTCAAAAGATAAAAACAATAAACATGGAATCATTACTTGGATTGCTCATGGAGAATACAATAACAGTTTAAATAATGCTATACAATTATTAGAATATATTTTACTAGAACAAAATTATTATTTATTATTACATAATAAGGAACAATATAATTTTGGCATATATACTCATAGTTGTACCTTAGATTTTGAATATCAATCATACAATTTAAAAGAGATGTTTAACAAATATTGCAAGATTTATAATATAAAATGTGTTAAAATAGAAAAAAATATAATTAGAATTGATATTATTTACAATGAGTACGTCGTATACGAAGAATTCATTACAATAAATAGTATAATTATTGAATAAGTCGGTTTAGTTATTTGGTGTCAGGCCTAATGGGAATATAGCTCAACGGTAGAGCGTCTGCCTTTTAAGCAGTGTGTTGCAGGTTCAAATCCTGTTATTCCTACAAGCCCGTTTGGTGGAATGGTAGACACAGCAGACTTAAGATCTGCGGGTATATATACCTTGCTGGTTCAAGTCCAGTATCGGGTAGATCTTAAATAATTATTTTTTATAATACTTTTTCTTTTCTATTTGTATTTTATCTAAATAAGTTTGAATTTGTTTATGTATATAGCTTATGTTCTCTTTAAATAACATAGTTTTATATAATGTCCTTGATACATTTGTTACTCTATAATAAAATGTTTTTTCTTTAAATCGTCTTAAAATACTATTCATTAATTTAGTATTTTTATCTTTTGAAAAATTATATACACTTGCTAAAATAATCAATGCACCAAGTTCAAATTCTTTATGATTAGGCATTTTCTTAAAAAACGAAAGAACATTTTGATTATGAAAAAAAATCATTAAAATAAAAAACACTCTTTCTTGTAGAGTGTTTAGTTTGTATATTTTAGAATACAATACAGTATCATTTATTAATTCATTTAATATACATAATATATCCACAGCATGATTTCTAAGTAATGAAAAGTAATTTAAGTATTTTGGTTTAGCAGAATTAAATGTTTTATATACTTCATTAGCTATTCTTTCAATACTGATATGTCTTAATAAATAAGACTTATAATATAAAAGCGCTTGTAATTTTGTATTTAATACAAAATTCAACTTATTACTAAAATAAATAGCTCTTAATAATCTAAGAGGATCTTCTAAAAAAGTATCAACAGAATTCACTATACTTATAACTCTATTATGTATGTCTCCCAAACCATTATGAGGATCAAGTATAAGATTGTAATAATTAGAATATCCTATAGCATTCATTTTAAAATCACGACGCAGTGATGATAATGAATATTTAATATTAGGACAAAAATTAATATCAAAATCACAATGTTTAGGTCCTATTGAATGTTCCTGTCTAGGTAATGCAATATCTATATTTAAATCAATTAGTTTAAATACTCCAAACTGTATACCAACATATATTAATTTAGTATCGTATTTACTTGCATACTTTTGCAATACTTCCTCTAATTCTTGTTTGGATAACATATATACTTCAGCATCATAATCATTGATTTTTTGATCTACAGCAATGTTTCTAATAACACCACCAACATAAATTAATAATCCACCATGTTTTATAATAAATGTTTCTAGATTTAAAAAATTTCTATTTTTTGAAAAATGTCTATGAGCTTTTTTTAAAACAAGTTGTGCAAGATTATTTTTCATCTTGTTGCAATATTAAAACGTTAATTGTATGTATAATCTTATCCATGTATTTAATTTGTAAAGAATGTGTACCAAAATTAGAAATACTGGACATTATAAAATAGAATATTTTTAAATTACCTGTTACCTGTTTTGATATCTCTTTAATTACGCTTGCTGTTGTAATGTTTTTCCTTAATAAACTAGCGACGCTGTCTTTATGTATTTTTATTACAGTAATTTGCTGTATTTTTACTATTAAATCGTGAGCTTTTTTTGTGAAAAAACTTTTTAAGTTACTTGTTCTTCCAACATGTAAAGCTTTCTTTCTAACATAAAGATATCTGAAATATCCTTTTCTCATATTCAATACTGCACCTATATTACCTAATTTACTGTTTACAGTAAGTAGAACTTTATAATTATTTTTTGACACTTTATTTTTAATTTTATTTTGTACCTTTACTAGATATACCAAATAATCCTAATACTCTAGCTCGTTTGATATTTTTAGATAAAATTTTTTGTTGTTTTTTATTTAATCTATTTAATTCTTTTGGCATCATTCGCTGTGATTCAAATAGGTGTTTTTTCATATTTATAGGTTTTTTATAATCAAAAATATTTTTATAAATATGATTCTTTGCTCTAATCAGCATATGTTTAATTATAATTTTATCTTGTTTATAAATACAACGAGAAAGTTTACCCATTTCTAATTTAGACATTCTAAAATATAAAGAAATCATATTAACTTTAATCTGACCCTTCCTGTAAATTATATCGTATCTAAAAACATCATCTATTTGATCAATTCTGTAATCTGCTTTGTTAAAAGAAGTAAAAATTTCATCTATAGTTTTTTTAATAACTTCATCATTGTATTGATTATAGCATAAAATTGTAAGTTCGTAATTACTAAATATTCTGTTATCATCCAAATCATACTTTTGTTCATTCGGTTCTTCTTTATTAGAAATAATTTTTTGTGCATTATTCTCTTGTGACATAATTAATCTTTGATAAATATTAACTCTATAGTTTTTTATATTAATTATTTTAATTGTGTAAATTTATGATATTCGTAATTAATTTTCATACTTATGCTTGATTTATACATATGATCATCACGTTTAATACGTTCCATTACTTTTAAAATATTGCGCAGAACAATAATATAAACTATTAGAATAAAGATAGTTATTAAAAATAATGATGAATGTAAGGTGTTCTTGCTATAGCGATTATCAACCTTATGGTGAGCAGAGTAACTTATCACGATCAATTTCAATAAATAATATTATTTAAAACATAAAAAGCATATATAATATTAAAATTAAAACTTAAAATTTAATATTATGATTATAGAAATAGAAATTATTAAATTTAATAATTCTGCAAAACAAAAATTATGTTTACATGATGAATCGTTTTTAAAATTGGAAAATGATTTCCTTATTAATAGATATGTAAATATGTTAGTTAATAATATACATAGAGTTAGAAGTTCACACTACAAATCAATTAGCGGATTATCTGGTTCAAAAAGAAAAATTAGACCACAAAAAAGAATGGGTAGATCTAGACAAGGTTCTATACGAGAAATACATATGAGAGGTGGTGCTATTAAATTCGGTTTCTCTGGTAATAAAAATAGGGACAATCACTTAAGATATAGAACTAAATTAGCAATAAATAAAAAAGAAAAAACACTTGGACAAAAAATTATATTAGCTAATAAAATTAAATATAGTACAATACATATTGTAGATAGTAAAACTATATTAAATGATGATATAAAAATTATTAAAACTAAAACGATGCAAGCTGAATTATCAAAAGTATGTAATACAAAATCACAATATGGTTTTATATACGAAACAAATGCATTGCTTCATTCTATTAGCAATATTCGTAATATATCATTACAAAATATCGCTAGTATGAATATATTGTACATGCTTAAATATAAAACATTGTGTTTTGAATTGCATGCTATAACGAAATTCTTGGATAAACTTAATATAAAATATACTATTGAACATGCTTAAAATAATTTTGACATTTGCTGCTTCATCTTTTAAAAAAATAAATATTAATACTAAAGATAATGATAATCGTAAGCTTGAAATTATTACATCTGATAAAAATATTAATAAAACTAGACTATTATCATTGTTGAAAAATCAGACTTTATTCTTAAATCCAAATTCTGATATCGATTTTAAAAATATAAAAATAAATGTAATTATCAGCAAGAAAAACATTACTAAAAATGGGATGTATCATAAACCTAGTGCTTGTAAAAAAACTTATATTATATCAAACATTTATACTAAGTTAAATTATGCAAAAAAATTTATAATTACATTTTGTAATTTTCAAGATAAATCTAAATTTTTAGAATTAAACTAGATAAAGTTATCAATATACTTATGATAATAGCCTATATAATAAGTAAGCTATTATAATACCTATTACAACAACTATGAACATTACTAAAAGGCTAGCTAGTAACTTGAAAGCTATTGGGATGATTAGTGCTAAAATAACTAATGGTAAAATAATTGCTCTTAGTTTTATAGGTCCAGATTCGTCTAGTACTTGTCCAATTTCTTCCACTTCGTCTTGAATCATTTTAGTTTTAGAATTTGTAGTAATTGATTTAAACATTATTGATAATTTTTTTTATTAAATATTATATTTAGCAATGCGTAATTGACTTAATAAGTGATTTTACACACAAGTAACTGATATAAAATAAATAAATTTATAAAATTATTTATTTTAATTCAACTTCTAAATAAACATCACTTGATAAATAAGTTATTATATATTATATTATCTTTCTTTTCATGAAATTATTTGATTAAAGCATTGATAAAATATTGTATAATCTATCAAACATGAATAGGATTATACATAAAAAATTAAGTACAGATTTAGATTTACCAAATAAATACAAATTTGTATTAATTAAAAGACCAGATGGTATGATAACGTTATCTCGGAGTACATATTTAAGTCGTGATATGTTGAATAAGCTAAATACAGAAAAAGGAAATGTAAATATTCAACAAAAAGATAATTCTAAAATAGATCAAATTATCTTAGATGTAGATTATACTCAGAGCATTTTAGCAAACAAAGACAAAAAGAAGCAATTACTTTCTAAATCCAAACAATCTGTTAGAACAATGAATTTGACTAAGAAATTTCTACTCTAACTCGACCAATTTATTTTTTATTTTATTAAGTAAAAAAATATTTACATAACTGCTCATATTAGATATCACTTCTGTATCATTATTAAAAAATAATAGTATTAAATAATAAGCTATTATCCTATCTTGAGATTTATTCATATTTAAATCTAATAAAATATGAATAATTTTCTGTAATAATTTAGTTTTTTCTATGGTAATTAATTTACTTTCAACAATATTGTGCTTTTTCTTACTAATTAAATATGTATCTATATCTTGATCAATATAAATAGTAAAATAACAACACTTTCTAATACTAATTCTTAGAATATATTTTTGTTTTTCTAGTATAATTTGTGTCATTTCGCAATTTTCTCCATATAAAGGTGAATGATTTTGCAACAATTCATTAATTGAATAATATGATTGAGAATATGTCTTATTATTTTGCTTAACTATATATAGCATTTTAGTTATAATTAGGATTTTTGTATTTTATAATTTTAAAAGCACAATGAAAAATAAACGAACTTTACTTCTAATTTTAATGTTATCTCCATTTATTATTTTACCTCAACAAGCTTATTTTTTTTTCATGTTAAAAATATATAAACTATTTGTAATGCAAATATATAGCATTTTTACAATTTTAATATTTTATACTTGCATTGAATACTTTTATTATAAAAATAGCTTTATAGACTCTGTAGTTAATGCGATGGCAAATTCAATAAGAATAATTTCAAACATATATTATGTAGGTTACAACTTTATAAAAGTTTTATTTATGATTATGTATAATTTGATTACTAAAATAATAACTTAATTATTATTAATTAATAGTTTTAACTATATAATTATATTAAAAAACAAACATGCATAAAATTGATCAACAAGAAAAAACTAAAATCTTAAATACCTTGACACCTAATTCTCAACATAAAATTCAAGATTTACAAATTGGTCATACAATTAATTTTAATTATAATTACGAAAAAATTAAAATTACTGGAATTGGATTAATTATAAAAATTAATAGAGGATTAAATGTACAAAATATAACTGTATTATGCAAAAAACATAAAATGGTAGTTAAATTATCATTAATTGATCCAACATTAGTAATTAAAAATACTGGATTGAAGAAAATAAGATCAAATAAGTCACACTTAAATCACATTATTAGAAAAACAATTCTTCATCAATAAAATTTATAATTTTATTAATAATTATTGTTTATCACTTTCTACAGTGTTGATTTCAATATCTAAACATTTTTTGTATTCTGAAATGAAATCTTCATGATTTTTAAAACTGTTTTGTTTAAAATCTTTATACATATTTTTTAATACTCGAATACAATATTTATATCCTAGTTTTATAGTAATATCTGTTTCGTTTAAAAACTTAACTAGATCATATGTATATTCAATAATAAATGCTGTTATATTTGTAACATAGTATTGATTATGTGAATTTATGTCTAAGAAATAACGCAACATGTTGTTAATACAAATTGTTTGATCTGCAACATGCATATCATTATATGTTTGAGTGAAAATTTCTTTAAAATTAGTATTTATAATCATTCCTTTTTATATAATCTTATCTTTGATTATATTCTGTAATATATTATTTACTTCTTTAATAGCTGTAATCAGCTTATGATTACAAAATAATTTTAATTTTATTGTACCATACGATGGTGTTTTAATGTACTCTGCTTTATCTATGGACATTTCAGTTAGCAATAATGGGATAGTAATCTCTTGTTCAAGTATAGAACTTAATTTGTATCCTTGTAATACGGATTTATGAATTAAGGATAAATATGATGGAGCAGGAAAATTAATTATTACAGTATCTCCTATTGTAATGAATTCATCATTGAACGTTTTATAATTAATTGTATTTTGTAATAATGGTCCTATATTTAACTCTAAATTAGAATTGTAGTTTATATGAAAATTTACTTCAGAATTATTTCTATTTATATCTATATTTTCTTGTTCTCCCGTTTCAGCATTTAGTACTTTTAATTTAATATATGTAGCAGATTTTAAATTAGATGATAAACTAATATTTATATTAAGAGGTATTTTATTTTCCAATAAAATGTCTAAATCTTGTATAGCATCTAGCTTAGTAATTATGCTATTATAAATTTTAGAATTTTCACTTTCACTATATTCAATAGCTTTATCTATAATATCTAAAGTCTTTTCTATTATATTTTTAAGATCATCATATGTCAGTATAGATTTTCCTTCCATATTGACTGGAAACTTATGTTCATTACTAATACAAATTTGTTTCAATTCATTCCAATCATTTAGAATGACTTTATTTCTACTAGCTAACACATTATGATTGTATTTTTGAACTAACTTAATATAACAATCTGAAATATAACTTTTTTCTTTTAACATTGCTTTATTCGGAACAATCAATGTAAGTTCTTTATTATCTTTAGTATATGTGTTTATAATAAATTCTTTTAATTTACCAATCAAAGAATTTTCACTATCTTTTTCATATTCTTGTACATCTTGAACCAAGTTGTATATAAACTTAATCTTATTATTTAATGAATTATCTAAAATTGTTGAACTATATTGTCTTATTAAAAAGATATTTTCATCAAACAGTTTTATAAACTTTATCAAGTCCTTGATGGATTCATCTATTCTTTCTAAGAATAATTCTTTTGAATCAGCATTAAATATATGTCCAAAATAATTATCTACTTGTAACAAAACTATAACTTGTTCCTTGAATGTATTGTAATTAACTATTGATTCATAAACAGTGTTGACATAATCAGTTAAAAATGTATTTACATGATTTAATAGACATGAAAATTTACGTGTAGATGCTTGATGTAGTACGAATTGATACTTTTCATAATATGCGTGAAAATGTTGTTGCATATAATTTAAATACTTACTTTCAGAATCAAATATATCATTCATGCTTTTTACTGATTCGTGCCACGTATAGTTAATTTCAGTATTCACAAGTCTTAATAATATTTTTTTAAATTCATTATCGATATATTTGTTTTCAAAAGATTTTTCTATATTAAAATAGTCATTTAATACAAGTGTTAATCCATCTAAATTAGATATAACTTGACGTCTTGAATTATCTTGCATTGGTGAATTTTCCATATGCATAATTAATCTACGATATATGTCAGAATTAACAATTTGACTACAATATTTATACATATTTTTTACATTATCTGAGTATTCTAATTGTCCGTCGTTATATCTTGTAACATTACCAATTAATTTATTTTCATTTTTAACCAATGCTTGTCTGTATTTATTTACCTTTTCAACAATTTTATTGTTTAAATTGCTAAATTCAGAACTAGATACATAGTTAATATCCTTTAATTTATTTAATACTTGAAAACACTCCTGTAGTTCTACTGAAGCTACAATGTCTTGTAATTGTAAATCATCTACTAAAGATTTTAGTTCTAATAAATAATTTATTGTTTTTAATGTGTCGTAAGATGTTAATAGCATTAAAGCTAAACTATTCAATTTGTATAAATCATGTATGGGATGTTTTACATCTATGCTTTCAAGCATATTGTACACAATACCTCTAGAAAATAATGTGATATTAAAATCATTTATATTAATTACTTTATAGTCACATAATTGATACTTATCATATACTTCCATATTATCACTTTCTCTATCTAACATAGTATCATTTAGCCCATTTATTTGTTTGATAATATTTTGTGTGGATTGTATATTATTATGCTTTTCTACTAATAACCAAAATTTATCATACTGCTGTTTTATTACTTCAGATAAATCATCGATACTTATATTTTTTAAATTTCTGTAATCTAACTGATTTTGTACAATATTTACTATGAAATTTTTCAATATTAAGTATGATTTATTCAAAGATAAATTATTATGTTTAAAAATTTTCTGTTTAGTATTATTAAAAAATTCATCAAGATAATAAAATATATTAAAGGTACTACGATTAACATATAACGCATGTATAGCATTAGTATTACGAATAATTTTTTCAACATAAATAGTATCCCTAGTTGTATTCTGTAACATAAAGTGATTTATTGATTCTACTTTATTCGCTATTAAATCTACGTTGTTAAGATACAATGCTGATGCTATAGAAATATATATAAAACTACACAATGATACTAAAAATAAAATCAATTCTACAAATTTACTTCTATTTGTAAATAAGTGTTTAATGTCGAAATATACTAAACTAGATTCGTGATACAAAGTATTACTGAAAAAATTATTTAAAAACAAATATTTCATCATACCATGAACATTATATAATCCAGTAAATAAAATTTGTCTAAATACAATATGATTATTATTTATAATTCTATTGATGTTGATACATATATTTTCAACTATAGTGTTCATAATTGTTTCAAAATCATGTTTCAAAGTAGACAACATGATATTATCACTAATTATGTTATTTTGCATAGTCATTTTTAAACTTAATTTAGTTAAGTTATTTAATACTAAATTAATTTGTCCTGTAAAATTTTTAAAATATATATTTCCTGTTTTATATGAATCTGCACTTAAACCAAAACAATTAGTAAAAATTTCACTATCAAGTTTATCTACAAAAGTTGTTAAACTTGTAAGAGTAATGTTACAAACAAAATATATTGGAATAGTTAGATTTGTAATTTCTACAATATACGATAGTAATTCAAATGTGGATTTCTGAGTAGTGGTAAAATTTGAAGTTTGTATTTCATCATCAAATAATAGAATAATATTATTTATTACTATTTTATGTTTTATATATTTATATATAAGGTCTAAAAATACTTTATATACTGATTTATTATTTATAGAACTTTCATATTCTACAATATTGAATACTATTTGATTATCAAATAGTGCTACTTGTATATATTCTATTAATCCATCATTTGTTATGTTATCTATCTTTATTTTTTTATATCCATTTGATGTATATAAACGTTCAAATAGATCTCTTCTTAACTTGTTGTTACCAATAACTAATGATATATTTTTTGTTTCAAGATCAATATTGTAAAATAATTCAAATAATTTTTTTTCAAAAAAACTGACTGACTTATAATTTATTACTTTATAATAAATAACAGCAGTAGACAATATGGCTAATACTACAACTAATAAAACAATTTTAATTAGTAAAGTTAATGTTATCATTATCTAAAAATTTTAAATATTATCACTCCTTTATAAATAACAAATGAAATAAATACAATTAATAAAGATAAACATAGCAATAATATTTGAGTATATATTTTATAGTAATTTTTTACTTTATCCATATGTTGTGTTTTGATGATCGAAGACTCAATGCTTGGAGATATAGAATACATTTCTTCATCCAGTTTAAATAGTACTTCGTTTTCAATGATTTTGTATAATTCTTTTTTTACTTGTGATAATTTATTTATCTCACTTTTATAAATTCCGAAATATCCTGTACACAATATATAGTAATAAACTATACTTAATTCTTTATTGGTTTGACTATGATTATCTAAAAATTTGATAATGTTGAACATTATTTTTTCTCCAGATATTTTAGTGCCAAAATATGAATATTCTAATAAATGATTTTTCCATATTGATTCACCAATCGCTTCATACATTAGCTCATCTACGTAAGAACAACATATAAATTTAAATTCTTTTACTTGTTCTTCACTAAATTCAGTATACAATATGGCACACATATTATTGATCAAATCAACAAAACCATCATGTATTCCTTTAGTTATATTCTTATGATCTAATTTGTTTAAAACAGCATCATCTATATTGTCTAAAATTGTTTTATTAGTTGTAGCTTGTTTACTAATATTATTATAATATATACTAACATTATACACATTCTTAATAATTTTAATAATACCTCTTACTCTATTCATTATTGTGAAATTTAATTACTTTTTATTAATTCTGCTTTAAAATAATATTAAATTTAAAATCTTTAATTTTATCACTATCTAGTTCAATAATAAGTTGATCATTATAGTTAAAATATACATCATTTAATGAAAATCTAAAACAAATAGCATTTTGTATACCTGATAAACCAACTAGTTCTTTTATATCGGTAAATTGTTTAAACACCTCTCTTTTTATTCCACTAATTCTGAACTGCTTAATTTCTTCTTCCTTGCTTGAACTATACATTACAAGTGTATTGATAAGTTTAACAATATCTTCTTTATCGTATTTTTCAGAACTACAAAAACAATAAATATAATTATTTATAGGTTGATATTCATGAGGAAGCGAGATTGTTAAATTTTTATCATTACTAATTTCAAAATTGATAAATATAATATCTTGTTGTAATACTTCGACAATAATTTCATTAATTTTATTTAATACTATCAGATAGCATGAGTGCATATTATCATGTTCATATTGCAGTTCTAACTTCATAATTGTACATAAAATAAAATACATAGCACGTAGTAAATCTACTAGTATATAAAACAATTTTTGTGGTGAAATTACATCAAGTACAAGAATATATTTTAGTCTTGTATATGATGAAAGTATAATTTCATAATTATGCATATCAATAATAATCTTATGATCTAAAGATTGATGCTGTTTATGATGAATAATCTTTACTGCAAGTTCATCAATTTTTTTAGTTAAATTAATATAAATTAATTTACTAGCTTTTACGAAATCGTTGTTTTGATCAAACGCTAAATATGGAGGTTGAAAATTTAACACTTGCCATACATTTTGAATTCGTTTAAGTTTTAAAAATGGAAAAACAGTATATTTTGGTAATATATCTCTCTCTAAAATTAAATAAGGTTTAGGGCACAATACTTGTACATATTCATCATGATCACTTTGAGCATTGTCTATAATTGGTCCATATGTAAGCTTGTAATACCTATTATTATTTTCTGTTGTCTTAGGATTGTAGTTTATCGTAGCAAGATATATAGTAAAATTATCTATATTTTTATCTAAATTTTTTTCATCATTTAAATTTAAAATTAACTTATAATTATAATTTTCATTTATATTGTAATCTATTATGCTGCCGTCTTTATTTAGTGCTTTAATGCTTATTACTTTAATTATACCTTCATGTATTTTACTGCAATCTATGTCAGTACTAAGTATTCCATAAAGGTTTATATTAAACAATTTATTAAATTGAAACATTTTGAAATATCCAGTTAATTTGAACATTTGCATATGTTGCGGCTTTATTAATAGCCCATTATACCAGTCAATATCTTCAAACATTATAATTTATTATTCATTTAAATTATCTTATCTCCTTTTTGATAATGAGTGCGTTTATAGAACAATTAGATATATAAAAATATTATTTTTGATATTTTTATAAAAACAACTTATATTTTAAATGCCAAAAAAAACAATTAAATTTCCAAATGACAAAGGTACAAAAGAGATCATTACTATAAATAAAAAAAATCAAATAGCTATTGCAATTATAATATCATTATTAATTGCAATATTTGTAATATTGGTCATCATGCTTGTAAAAGGATTTATGACTAAACATAAATATGTATTAAATAGTAGTATTCCTAAATTTTCAACTATAAAAACTATTGATGATACAGCTAAATTTACAGTGCAATGGCCTACTATAGCTAATCTAAGTGATATAAATCCTAAACATAGTAAAGTAGCTGTATCAGAACCAACAAATAAAGTTGTATTTGATTATACACTAACTTCCGATATTCCATATGGACTACAATCATATAATTTAGCTAGACAAACTGAAAAAAGATTTGAACATGAATGTTATGTTTGTACTAGTGAACAAAAAATGTTACCAATTGCTATAAGAACACATGTAACATGCAATAATCCAGAAAGCGCACATATATATGAATTTGAGGATCCAGATGCATACAAATTAGAAAAAAAGAATTACAAATATTTAGAACATGATGTATATTCAGCAGATATTAAATTTGATCAATCAAAAGAAAAAGCATATATTCATGCTGATGCTGAATTGCATCAATTATCAACTGCTGCCATAAATAGAAATAGAAGACTTGTTCATGGTAGTAATAAAGATTTACATACAAATGTACATAAAATAGAACAAAATTTAAATATTGAATTCATAAGTCGTGATACTCAATTTGATTTTCAAAATTTAGTTATTGACGATAAACTTAAAAAAGTTGTTACAAAAATGAATTCTAGTGTAAAAGAACAAGCTAAAATTGTATTTGATTCACCTGATGAAGATATTATGCACAAAATTACATTCATAAAATTATTCGATGATCCTATAGAAACAAAAACAGGAAACACAGTAGAACCTGAAAAAATATATGATGAAAAAATTAAAGAAAACAAATATAGCGCACTATTAAGATTTCAAGATGGACATGTCGATTTAGTAAAACATCGTGAATCAACAAAATTTGAACCAAGTGCTACTGGAAACGTTAAATACAGTCAAACATGGAAACAAACATTCCAAGTTATCAATAAAATAGCCAATATATACAATACTAACAACGTAGCTTGTACTAGTACAGATGGTAGTACTAGTGCAAGACAAGGCGATACAAATTTTAACGAACATTTTATTGAAAACTTACATATATCTTTACAACAAATGTTAGATGTAAATCATGTGGATAAAAGCACCCCATCTCAAGTTGTTGGATTGGAATATCTTGTTGAAGATAAAAAAGTTGTATTCGGATTTAGAGAGATATTATCATATAGCAATGTTGAAGAAGAACTGAATAAACAAAATATCGCAAATTTTAAAGCTGTATATTCAAATAGTAATAATTGGAACAAATTAGTTGCAAGCGTTTATTCTATGTTTTCTTATCCATGTTTACATGATACAACTAAAGGATATATTGGAGAAGAAACTATGCAACTAAAAACAATTGTTCATGCTAAAAATGACACA
Source organism: Lepetodrilus fucensis (assembly GCA_032361325.1). NCBI lineage: Eukaryota > Metazoa > Mollusca > Gastropoda > Lepetellida > Lepetodrilidae > Lepetodrilus > Lepetodrilus fucensis. The sequence continues at coordinate 68,313 of JAUTBV010044442.1, forward strand.
ATAAAAATAGGTAGCAATGTACATGCTAAATTAATTCCTGATTATTTCTTAAACAAGCGTAATAATTATACTAATAACAAATCACAATTTGTAGAAGAACTATCTAAAGATATAGTAATACTTGATATGGTAAATCTAATAAATAAATATTCAAACAGCAATTATTCTATAGATGATGCCAATAGCGTCAACTCAGAATTTCACATTAAAGTACATGATTTCGCTAAAGAAATGATACATGTACATAGTGTAACTAATTTTAATAATCAACAGAATAAATTAAGTGAAAAAACAAGGAAAAACTTATGTTTGATGTATCATTGGCCATTAATACAATTGGAGTTACATAAATCAAATTATGCTGAACAAACAATAGATAGTCCATTAGCTGTTGGAAATTTTTTAGCTGATGATTACTATACGCGTACAACTGAATATTTATATGATTTATATTCTCATGCAAATAAGAAAGATTCAAATTACACAGTTCCTCAAAAAGTATATGAACATTTACAAAAACTTAGTATGATACAACCTGTAGCAAGTTTAGATAATTTTAATAATAATTATTATGACAGCGGAGTTGTACAATTTAGTTTAGATCAATGGTTGCAACAAATTTTAACTGTTAATAGTTTAAATTTGACAACCAAATCGCAAAAACAAAACATAGAGCGTAAATGTAAATATTTATTAGATAAAAAAATAAGTATTATAGGAATGCCACAAATTCCATTAAAATCTATTAATAAATATAATAAAAAACACATAATAACTGATACTGAAATACTAGATTCATTAAACGCTTTTGCAACATGTCATTTTAATCAAGATAGTCAAATTACTCCATATTGGTTTTTAGCTATTGAAGATAAGAAAGTTGCAATTCCTATTGATGGATTAGCAATGGTTTTTTCTTCAGTAGTAGAAAAAAGTAATAATCCTGGTAATGATTTAGCATTGATGTTGCATAATATGTTATTTGAAACAAGTAATATTGCAGAAAAATACACATACACTCCAATGAAATTTTATGGTAGAACTCAAAAGAATAATGTTCAAACCCAAAAAGCTACACAAGCGTTTACTTCATGTAGTAAGTTTTATAGATCGTATCAAACTGATTATGCCGAATCAATTAAACAACAACTAGAACCTTTATTTCCTAATACAGAAATAGATATAGATGTAACAGATTTAGAAAATACAATTTCATTTGAAGTTCCACTTGAACAGGACCTAACTGATCTACAAAATGTAAAACAAATGGCAGAAGATGCTATCATGGAGATCGATAGTACAACAGACGAAAAATATGGTCAAAGAATACAAAACGATATAAACAAATTAAAACGTGGAGAAGCAATAACTATTAATAATGCATATAATGCTATGGCAAAAAATATATACACAACTTTAAAAGAACCAAAAATAAGTTTAATTAAAATGGTAAAGACAAAAGAAGTCCCACAGGAAGAACAAGAAAAAGCAGATCCTTCTATACCAATTGCACCGATTGAAGAATACTTTTATAAAATAGAAATTAATAGTCAGCTAAATGAACCTACTTCATATAATAGAGAATTTAGTGAAGTAATGTTTATGAATTGCTTGCATTCAATGGACAATTATACTGATAAAAAAACATTTGAAGAATTAAATAAATTATCTTTCGTACATAAAAAAATGGATGTAAAAAGAACAGCATCTATGAATATTGCAGAACAGTATAAATCTCATTATGAAAATAGATTAGGAGAAAAATTACCAACTTTAGAATTAGGTGCTTTCGAAAAAATTTATGATATAGTTCTACAGACATGTGCAAAAATAAATTAAACTAAAAAATAAATAAGTTTTCATTCATTCGTAAGTTATTATTCAATTAAATAATAAAATGTATATACCTAATGTTTTTTATAAAAAAGATGGATTTAAAGATCAAACATCTGACTTGTTTTCACGACTATTAAATCTTGGATGTATTTTCATTAATGGTAAAATAACAGACACTACGGCTACGTTATTTTTAGCAGCAGCACAACATATTGTAATGGATCTTAAATTAACAAATATTACAGTTTATATTAACTCACCTGGAGGTGAATATTATAGTGGATTAGCTATAGTTGATATTATACGTTTTGGATTTGAAAATGTAATATTTAAAACAAAATGTGTAGGAATAGCAGCATCTGCAGCATCTCTTATTTTAGCTGCTGGACATCATAGAAGCATATTTGTACATAGCAGAGTTATGATACATCAACCTCTTGGTGGAATTAGTGGACAAGCTACTGATATAGCAATTTATTCAAAACAAATTGATGAAGCAAAAAAATTAGTAATTAACTTATATGCTAAATTTAGTAATAACAAAAGCAGTTATAAAGACTTTGAAAAGGCAATAGAAAGAGACAATTATCTTACTAGTAAAGAAAGCTTAAGAATGGGTCTTGTAGATGAAATTTTTGGTAATTCAATGGACATTAGAGACAGTCATAATAAAGATATAATGTAGAAATGAACAACAATATGAAATGTATACTTTGCGGCGTTAAGCATGGATTCATAGGACATTTATTCTATAGCGCTAAAAAAGACTTCTACATGTGTAATATTTGTATTAGTAAACTATATCATCACGAAATAAAACAAACTCTAGATTTCTATAGTCCTGCTGCAATATATAAGGCAATATCTTCTCATGTTTCAGGACAAGATGAAGCAATTAAAGAAATATCTGTAACTTTATTTAAGCATTCGTTATTGTTAAATAAAAAAATTGATGCTAACTTTGCTAGTAAAATTAAAACCAACTCTATTATAATGGGTCCTACTGGTACAGGTAAAACTTATATTATGGAAATTGCTGCTAAAATACTTAATATACCTATTTTAATAGTAGATGCAACACAGTTAACAGCTGCTGGATATGTTGGTGATGATGTAGAAAGTATGCTAGCTAGAATGATCAAACTATCTGGAAGTGCAGCAAAAGCAGAAAAAGGAATTATTTTTCTTGATGAAGTAGATAAAATTTCCAAGCGTGAAACTACTAATCATAAAGATATTGGTGGAGAATCTGTACAACAAGAATTATTAAGAATTTTTGGTGGTACTCATATAGATGTTAATTTAGATGGTAAAAAACCATATGCCTTCAGAACAGTAAAGTTTTATACAGGAAAAATGTTGTTTATTTGTGCTGGATGTTTTGATGGAATTAATTCATATATAGGAGATTCTAATATAAAAGGTAATTTACTAGAATATGGTATAAATGCTGAACAAGATTACTTTACTAGATTGAGAACAGCATTAATAAAATATGGTTTTATACCAGAATTCATTGGACGTTTTAGTTCAATAATTAGACTAAATAGTTTAAGTGAACAAGATATGGTTAATATTTTACTACATGCAGAAAGTAAAATGACATATTATAAAAGATTAATGAGTCAGTATGGTGTAACTATAGATTTTGATCAAACAGCTATTTTAGCTATGGCTAAATATGCAGTAAAAATTAATATAGGTGCAAGAGCCATTGACGATGTATTAGAAAAAATCTTCAACAAACATATATTTAACATTGATGTCTATAAAGTAGATACAAAAATAATAATTAATTCTGAGGTTATATCTCATATCATCAATAATCAATACATGTGTATGAAATAGCGTTATTATAAAACAATACCATCAACAAGTAACACACTTTTATATTCAATAATGACATTGAAAAATATAATACCTCATATTGAAAAAACTATATTACAAATATAGAAAATATTATATCAATGAATAGATCTCTAGACGTTTGGAACCATTATGATAGTGTTACTAAACAAAATGTAATTGTTATAGGAATTCCTAATAATAATGAGCAAGATATAAGTAAAACAACCAAACAAAAACCAAACAAATCAAACAAAACTAAAAAGACAAACAATACAGTTATAGCGCCAATGGCGTTTGAAAAGACGGAAAATAAAGAAATAAAACCCGTAATTGAAAAAATAAACATTGCACAATATTTTGATAAAAATATAGTTCCAGAGAAATATTTTACAGAAGGCTTTTCTAGTGATGATTCAATGAGTATATTAAGTGCTGAAGCGTTCATTAAGAACGATAGTTCATATAAACCTTGTTTAAAACAACTTAGTAAAGATAACTTATCTTCATATAATAGATATATAGATATTAAGCCATTTAAAGTATGTAAACATGGTTCATTTATAGGATGGTATAAACGTTCTGAGCTTGAACCATATAAGCCAATATTATATATAAAAAGTTATCACGACACAAAACAACTAATTGGATTTGCAAAAAGTGCATTAGAACTTTTTAAGAAAAATGAAATGAATGAATCTTTTGATCTTTTAATTAGTCAAAAACTAGCATTTAAAGGTGATGCTGATGTCATGCAATATCAATGCTTAATGTTAGATTTTTTAATAAGTTTCATTCTTCACAATACTAAAGCAAAAGATAAAACAAGCATTCATGTAAAAGGTATGAATTATTATGCAGAATTGTATTTGTCATATAAAGAAGATAAAGAACTATTTGGAGAAAACATTAAAGAGCTAAAAACACGAATAAAAGGTGTATTGTCTCAGTTTTCAAAACAACCAAGCACTTCTTCATATACATCAGTACGTAAAGCATTAAATAAAACATCTAGTAAATTTTATCATACAGAACTAGAATCACAACTTAAAAGTTTATTATTAGAAAATAATGTTTATGACATTAAAGTATATAATGATCATACAGATTTTACTTTGAAACCTCATATGTTAATCTCAATGTTGTTTAATAGAAAACCTAACACTACAAACAAAAAAGAATTCAATGACGCTCTAAATAGTGCACCACAATATAGTAGTACATATACTGATTTTGAACAGAAATATGACAAAGACAAAAAGACTAATGAATCAATACAAATACATCTTTGTGTAGATGATATTGAAGCTGAAGAAAATGAAGAAAAAACTATACCAGAAACAAAAACTTCATCACCAATAGAACCTGAATCTGAATCTGAACCTGAATCTATTGAAAATAAAACACCAGAATCAATAGATGTAGATACAAATACAGATTCAAATGATAGTGGTTTTAATTTTGATTAACTAAATTAATAATAAAGTTTACAAACATAATAAAGGATTTTTTTTATACATAATCAAAAACAATTCAGCTAGAATTCTTGTATCAATAATAGCAGTATGCAACTTTCTTTGTTTTAATAGTGATGTCAAATAAACATTGTCCTCTTTTTTAGCAATATAATGTGATAGATGAGACAATGCAAATCTAGGAGCATCTTTAAAAATTTTTTTAGCAAGATTAATTGTATCAAGTTTATAGTTTGAAAAATAATCTACAAATATACTAGCATACTCGCAAGCATGATGTTTAGAATTGTTATAAATAATGTTGTAATCATACATAACATTATGCGCTACCATTTTAATTTCTCCAATATTTTCTTTTTGAATTTTAGACATCAATTGAGAAATAACTGTATAATAACTAGGGGCTTCTAAAATAGCTTTCATATTGATATTTACAATATGACAAATTTGTTGTTGGGCTAATCTAATTCTATCGTATGGTATTTTAACATAGCTATGAAATTCATCAATAATTGCATTATCTTGAATAAAAATTGCAGCTATTTCAAAAATCAAATCTGTACCATAGTTAGATCCTGTTGCTTCAACATCAATAATTACATATTTAATCATTTTAGTATATTTTATTTTTAATATGAATCAAAAGTATGTTTGAATTTTATTAATTTCAATAAACTTTTCACGTGTTGTTATATCACTTGAAGCTAAGTGCGTTATTAATAAAAATATTATATATGCCATAATACATAAACAAAAATTAAATTTTAGAAAATATCTATTAAAACGTATAAATGAAAGACTATCGTCATTTGCTTGTTCTATTAACTCCAAAATATTCATTATTTTCTAAAATATTAACTCTTATAAAATTTCGTATCAAAACTAATTTAGAACTATCATTAATACATCTAATATATATTGATTACCGAAAATTTCAATTAATTCTTTACCAATACTAATATTGAATAACTTATTTAATGTTGAATAAGTTATTTTATCAATAGCACTACTTTGTAAATTCTTTTTTAAATAAACAATGTTTTTAGTTTCAAACAATTCTAGAATAGTTACGTCTTTAATAAATTGTTTTGTATTAATTATAAATGGTTGAATAATTTGTAAGTTTTCAATTTTTATTTTAATTTTCAAATATGAAGAAATATAATTATGTAATGCATTTGCATTTAGTTTTTTTAATATGGCACTATTGCATTGCATAAGATTTTGTAAATTGATGATTTTATTTTTACGAGTAATTTTAACATTAGACAATGTGCAATGTTCCAAATCATTAAAACAAATACCCGTTAAATAATAAAATATAGTATCTGGTACAATAAACTCATTATACAATAATTGCTCTAAATCTAAATTATCTTTACTAGAACTTTTACTAAGTTTTTTTCCGTCAAGATCTAAGCATAAAGGAATGTGGGCATATTTTGGTATGTCAGTCTTGTTCAATGCATGATAAATTGATAACTGTGTAAATGTATTGTCTATATGATCACCACCACGTATTATCAAATTAATACTCATATCTATATCATCTACAGTGCTAGTAAAATTATAAAAAAAACTATCATTTGAAATGCTATAAACTGGGAAGTTATTTATTAATCTAGTTTGTTTTTTTAATGTTCCATATACAAAATCATTATATTGTATATATTTTTTATCAGCAAAAATAGACTTAGTATTTAAATACACTACATCGTTAACTGTAATTTTAAATTTATCATCTATTTTTTGTATAAATGCCTTATAAATATCTATTCTATTTTCTTGATATATTTGTTTATGCACTTTAATATTAAAGTGCTTACATACTTGTAATATATGTAATATATTATCATTACTATTTTCTATTTTTATGTCTTTCTTGTAGTCAATTCTTAAAATTAATGATTGACTAGTAATACAGCTAAATAAATAATTGAATAGTAATATTCTAATATTTCCAAGATGTATTTTATCGTTTAGTGTAGGAGCAAATCTTAAATTCATTTTTTTTATTTTATATTTTTCTAATATCTAAATTAATCTATTTTATATTCAAATTAAACAATTCTTTTTCTGTTAATGTTATTCAAAATAATGATAATTAGACATGGTATTTTAAATTCTACGAAAAATTATAGAAAAAATAAGCAAAGTATTATTGGCAATAAAACCACTAAACGTACTAAATTAGTATATAATCTTAGAAGAAGTTATGGTAGAAATAACAGTGGAGAAATAACAGTAAGACATAAATCTAGAGGTGTAAAAAGATTATATAGAGAAATTAATTTCAGCAGAAATAGATATGATGAAGAGGGAGTTGTAGTCAGTATTGATTATGATCCAAATAGAAATGCTTTTATTTCATTAATTAGATTTGAAGATAAAAGTATAGAATATAATTTACATATCGAAGGAGTTAAAATTGGAGATAAAATCATTTCTAGTAAATCAAAAGTTCCAATTAATCCAGGTAATGCAACATGTTTAGTAAATATACCGCAAGGTACAATTATATCTTGTATTAGCTTAATTGCTGATAAACCATGCAAAATATCTAGAGCTGCAGGAACATATGCAACTGTTATGGAACATTTTGAAGACACGTGTTTAATTAAATTACACAAATCAGGATTTATTTTAAAAATTAAACATAACTGTTTAGCTACAATAGGATCTATATCAAATTCACAATTTAAAAATAAAATTTTATATAAAGCTGGTCAAAAGAGATATTTAGGAATAAGACCAACTGTAAGAGGTGTAGCCATGAACCCAGTAGATCATCCACATGGTGGTGGAGAAGGACGAGGTACAACTAAACGTCATCCTAGATCATATACATTCAAACTAGCTAAAGGTGGTAAAACAGCTAAATTAAGAAGTTTGAAAAATAAAAGCATTATTTCTAGAAAGTACAAAAAGAGATAACAGTTTTCAACATATAATCTGTTATGCTATTGTTTTTTTATTTAAAATGTAATAAAAATTATGATGCGCTCTGTAAACAAAGGACCTTATATTGATAGTTCTTTATTAAGAAAAATAAAAAAACACATAGCTACAAATAATAAAGGTGCAATAAAAACAAAATCAAGAAGAAGTACAATTATAGCAGATTTTATTGGTTTAGCATTCGATGTATATAATGGTAAAAGATATCACTTAGTAACTATTAATAGCTCTATGTTAGGACATAAGCTTGGAGAATTTTCACCAACTAGAACATTTGTAAAACATTCAGGTTCTAAATCTAATCTTATTGTAAAAAGAAAAATTAAAAAATAAAACATGAACAACGTTGAAAAAAAGAAAGAAAATATAGCTGAATCTAAAAAACAAACTTATAAAAGATATAAAAGTGAATTGATACATGTAAGTCGTAAAAAACTACTTCCTATCGCTAGAATCATTAAACGATTTACATTAGAAAAGTGTTATATGTATTTTTATTGTCTTAATAAAAGATATGCTAAGGTAATATGTAAATGGATAACATATATAATAAAAAATCTAGAAATTGAATACGATATAAGTAACTCTGAAGCAAAGTCTAGAATACTACAATTTATTGTATTGGAAAAAAGTAACAATAGAAAACGTGGATTACGTTATGCGGCAAAAGGTAGAACTTATAGAACTGATGTGGTTTCTACAAGATTAAATGCATATATAAATTAAAATACTAATAAAATGGCATTTTCATATCTGAATAATAATCATATTAAATTTAATAACTATTCTTGTTGGTATACTAGAAATAGACAACATTATCGTAAATTTATTGTTATTGAAACATTAACTAGAGAAAAAATTAAACAAAAATTAATATACAATAAGGAATTTTATCTATTCGACATTAACATGGAAATTAGATATAAAAATAATAATCTATCAGTAGTGATAGCGTTTAAATATCAACTATCTTATAAGAAATTAAAATCTGAAGAAATTAATAATAAAGTATTATCATGGTTGTTTCTAATTAAGAAAACACAGAATATTGATGATATTACTATTAAATCTGTAATTAGCAATAATGGTGACAAGTCAGCATTTTGTTTTTCACAAATTTTATCAAAAGAGGTATATAAACATATTAGTAATCGTAAAATACGAATGATAGCTAAAGCTAATATTTCAAATAAAAATCTTGGATATATTATTAAATTGAAAGGAAGAATTAATGGTAACAGTATAGCAAGAAAAGACAAAGTACAACGAGGATTAATTAGTCGTAATACTTTAAAATACGATATAGATTTCACTTCATTCACTTGCATAAATAAAAGCGGTTGTGTTGGAATAAAAGTGTGGATAAATCGTGGTTTATTACCAACGCCTAAACAGGTAGCTAAAGAGATAATTAATACTTAAAGCTAAAGTAATCAATAATTATTGTGATTACTTTATTTACAAAATAATATTTTTTCAACTATTATTATAAGAAAAGAATTAACTATGTTTTTTTTCCAAAATTTACTTCTGTTTCATTTGTTAACTTATGCTACACATAATTACGATACTTTACAGGTATATCCTGTTTATATACATTTTTTAAATCATCAACTAAATCAAGTTCCAGAATTTTTAAAATCCAGAAAGGATGTTGGTATAGTATTACAAAAACAATTTGAAAATCTTAGTATTGATAGAAGATACATTAAAGTGGGATTATATTTTGATGGTGTACTACATTTTACTAAAATTGACTTAACAACTATTTATCTAGTAGAAATTGAAAACACATGTAAAATTAAATTTGATAATAGATTAAAATATCATAATAATCATATTAAGGAAGCATTACATTTAAATGAATTAGAATATCTTAATAAAGTATCTGTAATTGAACAAACCATCTTAAAATATGGTGGTGAACCTATTAATAATACAGCTGATAATTATGAAGAAAAAGTAAATAAAACTAAAATAATTGATATTTCAGAAATTATTAACACAAGTGAAAATTACATAGAATAATATGTTTTTACATACTCTAATTTCAGAATTAACAATATTTAACAATCATAAAATATTAGTAGGTAATTTACAAGTTCTGATATCATATTTTTTAAAATATGATAATTTAATGTATTTTGTACTAGATAATAAAGTAAAAAGTAAAATTTATGATAATTGGTCTGTACAGCAACAAAAAGTAACAAATTTAATTTTTTTGGTTTTCAAATCAAGTACACAAACATGTAGAAGAAATATAATTTATTATCTTGAATATGCAATATATGAAATTAATAAAAAATCTAATGCTGTAAAAATATATGTCAATAAAGAAATCAATGAAGAAAATGTTAAGCTAATTAAAAAATATATATTACAAGTTTTAGATATCAAAACACAAACCATAATTAAATCAGAAACAATGCAAAGTGGTGTTGTAATGTGCATTAAATTCAGAAATTATACTATGAAATACTCACTACGTGAGCTAATTTTAAAAGAATTTCAAGTATATCCAAAACTAGAATTTTGGAAGTTTATTCAAAGTAAATAATTTTAATAAAATTGGATTGAAGTAATGATTATATCCAAAACTATATGGCATTTTTTTACTACATATAAACCACACTATATATATTATATACTCAATAGACAAATAATTCTTCTGTAATAGTTCATAAATATAATCATATACTGTATTTATAACCATGAATATAGTAGGTAATTCTACATCTTTACTAGTTTTTTCACAAATATCAATTTCTTCATAGATATCACTAAATAAAAAAACAACACATTTATCATACGCACATTGAAATGAATGTAATACATGTGTCTTAATAGTTTTAACTTTGCCTATAATACCATCTGTAATTGTGTTGCTTGTATTAGCAACACAATTATCATCAGTGCTTTGATCAGACTTATTTTCTTGAACACATATGCTAGTGTTATCGATATTTATAGAAATGTCTTCCATAGTATTTTGTTTAGTAGAAAGAATATTGCAATCTTTTGATACATCAATATCATCATTTATGACTTTTTTATTATTACGTGATACATTAAGTCTGCCCTTCTTTTTTAACATAGGTTTATCTAATAATAAATTTTTAGTATGTTTTATTATATACATATCTTCTATATCTAATATACTATTGATTGGTGCGCTTTCATCTTGTGGTAAGCATCCAACAATACAACTAGAACAATCGAATTCTCTTGTGCATTCAATATTTTGTAATACACATTTATTGTTACGTGCATATGATGTTGTTTTATTGTGATATTCAAGCATAATATATAAATTTGAATAATTATGTCACTCATTATATACATAGTAGTTATAGTATTCATTAACTATATTTTTACTAAATTTATTAATACTATGATTGTTACGTTAAATGTTGTTTTATCTATAAAATTCTTTATACTGAACTATAATACTATCAATGAAAAAGATACAGTACAACTTTATACTGATTTAATATATTTTATATACACAAATTATATTGCAATATTTCATTACACTTATGATTATTCCAATAGATTTGTTTTTGCTATTAATAATACAATGCAATATAATATGCCTGATAAATCTGTAGGATTTCTTACAGCATTTGTATCAGGAATATCTAAAACTAACACCTAGATAAAAGATTCAATGCATGAACATAACATGTTATAAATAATTTATATTCAGTGTTATGCATGCTAGAAATATTATATGTATCAATAAAAGTAATAATATCAAATACTACATATACAAAATTTTGATGATTCAATATATGCTCTAATTCTCTTATAATAACACTGTTAATTGTTGAGTTATGGTGTTTTCTTTTTACAGATTTAAATAATTTAAAAACTCTATGTAAATCATTTTTAATATTAGATACATTCATAAGATTGTAGTATATATTAATTTTGTCAATTATTTTTAATGTAATTTTAAAATGTTCATACATGCATAGAATTGTTTTACATAGAATTCTAGTAATTCTAATATATAAGATATTCTTTGTATCATCAATCTTTGTTAGTTCGAAGAAGTAATTAATAACATCAATATTGTCAATATTGATGTTATTAATTATAAAAATAATATCTTTTTTAACATCAGCAATATCGCTCATTCCAGACAAATGAATATTAAATTTATTACATATTTCAATATTATGCAACTTTACTAATGAAGCATAAATTTGACTATATTGTCTAGTTGTATATAAAAATTGCATAAAATTATATAAGCTACAATTTAATTTTATAAAAAAATTATTTTTAATAATGTTGTTATAAAAATCAAAACTATTTACACTATTAATACTATCACGTAAGTGTATTTCGCATAATTGTAAGCAATTATATAAGTCCTGAATCTGATAATTAATGTTTTGCTCTATAATTTCTTTTTCACAAATAACTACTGAACTATTATAAACAATTTGTACTATTATATGTGTTGAAGTATATTCAATAATCTTATTTACAATTTTATTTTCCAGTAAAAAAAATGACGTAATTTTTTTAAAATCAACAAGATCACTATGATAAATTTTAATTTTAACATCAGTTGTATGCTCTATAAACCATTGCTTAGAAAGTGCTTTTACATCATTTACATTTGTATCATTAGATAAAAATTGAAAATCATTAATTATTTCTATAAAATCTTTTTGAATGTATTTAGTAGGAATATATGATTCAAATAAATATTTCTTTTGTTTATTGCACATGTTATTTATTAATTTTATTAATTATTTTACTTATAAATTTCATATATATATTTTTAGAATAAATATTAAAAAATGATCTTTGATCTAAAATATTAAATATTAAATTTGCATATAAAAAATTATCATATATTATGTTTTCAGAATTACAAATTTGCATCAAAATATCATGCAAATCCTTATCACTTTTACTTTGGTATTTATCTAATTCTTGTTTAATAGATTGATATTGAAAATCATCATAATTTATGTCCAATGTTGGATCATGCGTTGAATCATTACAGAAAGACAATCTTTCTATTCCATATGCAAATTCATATATATATTCGCTACTAACATCTTTGTCCATAAAAGTCTTAAATTTTGTTATTTGCAATACTTCAATTTTATTAACTCTGTATTCCCATCCTGTACCATATGACTTCATTGTGGGAGCATTCCAGTTATCATGCAATACATTAAAATGATGTTTGCCAACTATCTTGTTGATGCTTTTATGTGCTAATTGTATTGGAGTAGTGTTCAATTTTTGAAAAAAATGATGAGATAAATTGACAATTATTTGTACTTGTATGAAATATGTTTGTCGAAATTTATTATTGCTATAGTTATCAAAAGGACGAAAGCATAAACATGCAAAAGCGATGTTTTTTTTCTTATTTATACTATCTAATGTTAAATAATTATACGTAGCAGCTCCTATTGGAATTTTATTATAACTATCATAAGATATATCAATTCCTAAATGATTCCAAAACTGTAGCAATGTTGCTAAAATTAAATTCATTTTAAACTATTTTGTATTAAAAATAAACTTATGACACTTGAAAATGCAATAAAAATAATTAGTCCTCAGATTGACACTTTAGTTAAACAAAATTATGGTCATAAAAATATCGTAATTGGTGAAGGAAACATAGATTCATCTTTATTGATTATAGGAGAAGCAATGGGTAAAAACGAAGAAAAATATAGTAGAATTTTTATAGGACCAAGTGGACTATTATTAAGAAATACATTGAGTAAATTTCTTATACATAATTTTTTTATTATCAACACGTTACCAATTAGGCCTATAAACAATAGAACTCCCAATATAGATGAAATAAAATTATTTTCACAATGTTATAATGAAATTATTAAACTATCTCAGTTTAAACAAATACTAGCATTAGGTAAATGTGCAAAATATCTAATACAACATTTAGGATATCAAAATTTTATTAGTACATATCATCCAGCATATCTACTATACAATAGATACAATAAAACCATATTAGATGAATTTGAATCAAATTTCAAAATCCTTTCCGACAACTTGGATATATCAAAGCCAAATCAAGACACATATGTAATTTTTACAATATAGATATAATGATATATCCCATGAATGAATAAAATATTGTAATAACAAAATATAATAATAGTGAGCTAAAAACAATATGAAATATCTGAACATAAAACTTATCATGATAAGTTTTACTATTTAAATATTTCATATTGTTTTGAATTACATTCATATAAGAAATTGAAGAAGACAATAGATTATATCTTTCAATATGATCTTCATTTGTTAGTGTAGATGGATCAATGTCTTCAAATGTAATAGATGTAATCATGGTTATAATATTTATTTAGATTCTACGTCTTATACCTAAAAAAATTATTACTATTACAGATATATAAAATATACCATATACGATAGTATGTGATACATGAAAATTAAAAATAGTTTCAATCAATGGATCGAAATTTTTATCATGCAACACATGTATTATATTTAAATAAGAATCATATCTTAAATCATATAGAAATCTTATTTTATATTCAAATTGTTTATTAGTATCAAAATAGTTAGTATTTTCTAATTTATCACTAGATTGTTTTGTTTGTTTATCAGTGGATTTTACAGTTACGCTTTTTTTATCTGTAGAAATTACGCTTTGTTCACTATTCACTATATTTTCATTCTGATCCTGAATATCATCAACATTTTCTGTATTTTCATCATCATCATACACTTCTTCCTGCAAATTCATGTATTGATCTTCTTCAGACATCTCTAGTGATTTTGACTGATCAGTATCAGTATCTTCTATCTCTAATTGTAAATCAGTGTTCATATAGTTTGTTTTTTATCATTGTATTATGAAATTTAAAAATGATAAAATATTAAATTTCCAATCATTTTCATTATCAGTCTTATGTAGAATTGCAAGTTTGTTTTTATTGTTTTTATTTTTGCAGTGTTTTAAAATTTTTTCATAATTTATATATTTATATCGATTACTACATCGTTTCTCATTAGTAAAATTAATTAATATCTGATTAAAATTTATTTCCTTAAAAGAATTATTGGAAGAATTAAAATAACAATCTAAATTACCAAACAAATTCACGCCCATAAGAACATATTGCAACACTAACATATTCACTATTGTTATAAACAATCTAGACTCATTACTTTCTTGAGATAAATTAACTTTATCTAGATTTATATGTACATTTTCACTAGTAAATAGTTCTACTACAGAATTTTGAAACAAACATAATTCTTCCAATGATTCATAAAATTGTTTATAGTATCTGAATTTAGGATTTTTTCTATTTTGATTGTAAGAATAAAATAGTATTTTATCATCTATTAATATTTCATTAGATTGATAAAGACTAAAATTTATTCTCGGTTTATCCAATATCAATAATAAATATTCATCTATTACAGAATTGAATTCTATAATAGATATTTTTTTTGATAATAATGTTGTTAAACATAAAGACATGCTTTCAAGTACCTTTGTCCATCCTAAATAATACGTTTCTGGTGTAAGTGAAAATATTGGAATGTGCAACTTATTAGCTAAACCATTAATAACTCTAGATGATTCTTCATCTTCTGTGAAATGTAATAATTTAATTTTTTTTGCATCATGAGACTTTTGTTTTTTTACTGCAGATTCAACTAGTCCTAAAGCAGTATCAAAGTCAGCATGATATTTATTGGTAAACATGTTTATTGATATTTTCATTATTATGTGTATAAAATATTAATTTAATTTAAATTAATATTCTTGAAAATGTTCAAACACCTATATATATTAACTAGATATGTTTTTCATCAATTTCATAATAATATTGTATTATTATCAACATTAACAATCTCAATTACTTATTATATAATATCAATATACATAAACAGCCAACATGAATTTGATAAAGCTTACAATAATGTTTTATATGAAAATGTTGTATTAACTAGACAAGACAGTGTAGTTAATCTAACTCAACATAGTAAACATTTCCAAATTAATGCTTTAGCTCTATTGCACAACATTAATGAACGAATAAAATCAAAACAGTATAATGAAGCCATAGTACATATTGATAAAATAATAGAACAATACAATACTAGTATGCATTTATGTACATTTTTAACATTGCGAAAAAGCATATTAATGTTATATACTAACGAAACTTATCAATCATACAAAGATAATGTTGATAAGTTAATTTTACCACAAGAACATAAAAATATTCTATTCGAAATAGCAACGCTATATTATGATAAAATTAAAACTTAAAGCTATTTGATTACACAAAATTCAATTACAATCAATAAAAATTATTTTATGTCACAATCAAAAAGATCATTATTTAGTACAAGAGATTATTATAAACCATTTGATTATCCAGAATTCTTTCAAGCATGGTCAAAACAACAAACCATGTTTTGGCTTCCATTCGAAGTTTGTTTACAATCTGATAAACATGATTTTTATAATGTATTAACGCAACAAGAAAAATCTATATTATTAAATATTTTTAGGATTTTTACTCACACTGATTTTTGTGTTAGTCAAGGATATATGAATTTATTAAATCACTATAAAATATATGAAGTTCAGAGTATGATTATTGCTTTCATTAATATGGAAACTATACATGCAGAATCATATTCACAAATGATTGAAAGATTAAACATTGATGTCAAAATACATGAAGAATATAAAGGTATAGATGTTTTAATGAAGAAACATGAATTTATGCAATGGAATCCTATAAAAACTAAATTAGATTTATTAAGAACTATTGCTAGAATTAGTGTATTTATTGAAGGATTTATGTTATTTTCATTATTTGGAACATTATTAAGTTTTACTAGAAAATCATTGTTAAAAGGAATAGGACAAATTACTACATTTGCTATGAGAGATGAAACGCTTCATCATGAGTCAATGGTAATGTTATACTTAACAACTAGAAAAGAATTGTTGGATTCTGGAATGGTTACACAAGATGATATCAACAAATTGAATATTAAATTAGAGCAAGATTTAGATACAGCTATAAAGAATGAAATAGACACTATTAATTTTCTTTTCAATAATGATGAATACAAAATTCGTTGTATCACTCGTGAAGAATTAATACAATATGTATTGGAATTAGCAAAAATTAGAACTAAAAAAATAGGTTTAAAAATGCCAAAAAATATACATTTTGATTCTTCTAAATATCCAAAATGGATAGATGAAATAATCAATCTTCGTGAAAGTGTTGACTTTTTTACACAACGACCAACAGAGTATAAAAAAGCAAATATTAGTCATATTAATGATGATGATTTTAAATAAAATTAATGATATATAAGTCATATTAATGATGATAATTTAAATAGAATTAATGATGATTATTTTGAAAGATAATTAGTATGATAAAAAATACATCGGAGTATTTCTTATCATACTAACAACAAACGCTTCTATAATAAACTTAATTGTAATTTTACTATATTTAGAATACTTTATTATTAAACACTCTATGTTTAACACATTAAAAAATACTTCGGGTTATTCTTCTAGCAATCACCGCACTTTGCCTATTGATGAAATAAATAGTAAATCTAAATCAAAATTAGGAGTTTGCTTAAAATTAGCAATGAATCATTCGCACAAAACAGATAAAGATTTAAAATTAAGTAAAAATAAAGTTAAATTTGATCAATTAGTTAATATAATTATGAATGATAAAAATTGTCAAGAACTTGGTAAAAAACTAGCAGAAACATATAAAGGGATGTTGCATATATATGACTATAGAGGATTATTAATAAAAGAGACTAAAATAAAAAGGGCTGGAGAAACTTTAACAGATTTTCAAAAATACATTTTTAAAAAATATGATACTGATCATTGTGGAGTAGTTGTTAGTGGTGGTTATCATGCATATGCACATAAAGCGCCTGATGAAATATACACACGAATACTTGGAGTGTTAGGAGCTAAAAACAGTGATTTAGCTGCTTCACTTGATAGCATATATTTTGATATCTATAAATCAACATCAGACACAATTGATGTTTTAAAATTACAAACAGCACGAAATTTTTTAAAAGATTTAAATGGTAATGACAACGAAAAAAGAATATATAAAAGCTTATTTGAAGAATGTTTATATTCAGTCAAAACACTATTTACATTTAAAAACTATAATTTAATTAATAATTGGAAATACCAATCTATATTATCTAAATCAATTTGTGCATCAGCAATACTACAACAATTCAAAAAAAATTATATTAAAAATGAACCAGTATGTGCGATTATGAATGATAACGTAAAATCACATTTAGATGGATTCTTACATGCAGCAATAAATGCTAAAATAGATGTTATTTATTTACATTTATATGACCAATATACAGAACTAGACACAAGCAAAGAAAACATAACAAAATATATAAAATTAGAAAATGGAACATATGAAAAAAGTAATAATGTATCATTAGATAATCTAGAACAAGATGGTAAAGATACTATACAAAAATTAAAGATAAATCGTGCTAGATCACAAATGGATAGTACTATACAACAATCTATTCAATAAGCATATTTGCATATTTAAACTAATCTAACTAATTATTCACCTCCTCTATTAGTTCATTCTCTTCAATAAGAGTTTCATTTTCATCTATTTTACTAGTAATATCTTTTTTGCGATATAATAAAAGATTATTGAAACAAGCAGCGTCTCCAAGCACATCATATATTGTATAATTAAGTCCGTTAAATTGATTTAAGGATTTATCATTATAAATCCTTATAACATGTGTATCATCCATATATGTCCAATATTGATCATTACTCTTTACGCATGTTATTGTATGTCCTCCATCACAAGCTGATAAAAATGCTGCTCCAACTAATTCGTATATTACACCATATACAGAAATTTGTAATGGAATCAAATTATTTTTACTCTTTTTGGCATCGTCTTCTAGTTGAATCAGATAATTACATATGTCCAACTCGCTAAATATAGAACATATTTTTCTATTTTCATTGAAAACATTATTTTCATGTCCAATTAGAATATATTGTTTTAAATTATCTTTATCAATATATCTTTCAATTTCCTTAGACAAAAATTCTAATGTAAATTTATGATATTTTTCATTTATATCTAATGACCAATACAATACTGTACTATCATAATCACTAAAAAAATGATAATGATGCATTCCAGTATCAATAATATTCACAAGTTCTGTATCAAAAAATTTCTGCATTACATATATATCAATTTTTAAAGCTGGATATAAAATATTTCTAGTATTTAGTCGTTCACGAAAATTAACACTACCAGTATTCCAAAAATCAGTTATATCACATGATCTTGAAAATTCTATATTATATTTGAATTGTTCATCTGTTAACTTGTAACACGGTCTATCATTGTATAATTTATGATAGTTATTCATAAAATTTTGAATAAAATCTTGTATAAAATTTAATCTAGATATTTTGTATATTTGATATTGATATTTCCTATTATTGTGATTCATAGAATTAACTATATCTAAATATTGTTCTGTTTCTTTATTTATCCAATTTATTAAACAAGACCCATTATCTATTACACAAGAAAAATTTAGTAATGATAGGATATGACATAAATTAGTTTCTTCATTATTTTTATATCCTGGAATACGATTATTATTGTTTATTTTTTTGTCATCAATAATAACGCGTATATATTTCTCTAAAAAATCATAATGCTTTATTAGTTTACCATTTAGCAAAAAAGTTTCTTTAGATGTAACATAAATTTCATTCTTATAATTTATAATATTCATTAATATTTAACATAAGTATATATTTATATTGCAAGTTTTACTCATATATTTAGAAACATTTTTCAACTACTATAAACTTTATTAACCAATAGTAATTTAAAATTATCAGCTATTTTCTATAACTAATATTTTCCATATTAATCTTAAATTCATAATACGTAAATATTCTAGCTAAAAACTGTTTGAAGTGCATAAATGCAGAAGTGATGATCATTAAATCAATTGGACTTAAAGTAATGTTAGTATACACTATATAACTAAGACATTTAGGCGTTAACATTAACAATATTGTCATTATAATAGCTAAAAATGCACATTTTGCTGATGCCATACTCATATAGTATGCAATATTATTTATTCTTACTCCTCTAATGTAACAAATATTATTTTTCATATTCTCAATAATACGATCCAATCTATGATAATATACTGTATTGTATATATAGTTAAATATAAACAGAGATGTGAAATAAACAATCTGTGATGTTACAGAATTCAAATTATTCAAATAAACACAAAGGGAATATAGATTCCGAGCACTTGTATCATATCCATATATATTATTTGTATTATTTAAATATTGTTTTAAGAATATAGAAATATTCTTTACTTG
>JAUTBV010044443.1:0-39999 GCA_032361325.1 Lepetodrilus fucensis
AAATTTGCCGATACTCAACCCCAATTCAAAGAATTGCGTAATGGTATATTTAAATAGAGTTTTGATACGCAAATCATTCATTTTAATTGGGTTTATGGAAATTTTAATTGGGTATTTTACGCAAATACGCAGCTTATCTAGAGCTCTGAAAGTGGAATTTTAGTAGTTGTGCAAGCACTAGCTCTGTGAGTATATTATGACTAATCGTTGTTGAGTATGGACTATATATCCAGCCCCCAAATTATCAACATAGTACAATTTAATGCTCAAGCACAAATTTTATTAGGGAATTGCGTTACAATACCTTGAGTTGAGAATGAGTTCTTACTCAATAATGGTCCATAATCTCAAGGCCTGGATAAGTAGTGCTATATAACTGCATAGCTTATTTTTATTTGTAAATATATGATTGTTCTAGGGACACGTATGATCGGAACCTTGTCCATGCCATCGAGTCAGTGACCATTGAGTGGACACATCAGATCAGAGATGTCCTCAAGAAGGACTCCGCTCAGCCACTGCTGGAAGGACTCAACCCAACTCCTTTTGTGGAGCTGGATTTCTGGAAGAACAAGGCCACCAACCTGGAGTGTATCTATGAACAGGTAATTATAGCAGGGTTCACAATTAATGCTCGCCCGGACCATTTCTCCCAATGCTAAAGGTATCCTAATGGCGAGTAGAAATTCATAATATTTATTGTTTGTAAATTGTATCACTATTCGGGCGAGTATGTTTTAAAGTTAGTTGCTATCCCTGTTAAGGATATGTACATACTTTACTACATTACTGTATATTCCCACTGTGACAAAAAACAACAACACTAAATCAATTAATCAAAACAAAATTCTTGGGGTATGGAATATCATATTTGTCTTTTAGTATGTCTTTAGAACTGAAGTATTTATCTCTTTCAGTTGAGGGATCCGAAAGTTAGGCAGATGGCTGAACTTTTGGAGAAGACAAACAGCAGTTACTTCCCTTCCTTCAAGAACATCTTCAGGGATGTTGTTGCAGGTAAAATAACTCTGGATTTGGATGTGTTGGCAACTTGGCCAATAATTGACTACCAGCATGCTTCTAGTATTTAAAAAACACAACTCAAACACCAATAATTAAATGTTATTACAGTGAGTTGGCTAGTTCTGAACCACGTTTTCCTGCTAAAGCGAATATGTAAATGCCATCTGTTCTTTTAAACTTAGGTGATGTATCAATTAATACATTGATTCTAATTGTAATTGATTTATTTATTGACCCAAACTAAACAAGATTCGGATCTAGCCAACTCACTGTATTTTAGAAATAATTGGAACCACTAATATGATAAATAAATCCCACTTTTTTTTCTGTTGGAATTTATCTAGGAGTATTGCAGTACGCATTAGTTTGTTGGGCAATCCATCATGATATTTCTTGGCATATCACATCTCACGACCACGATTCTGCTGTTCTTTTGGGGATTGCATTGACGTAATTATTAAATTGCGGTGTTACTTTCAGCTCTGACTGAAGCCCAGGACATCAACCTGTACCTGAAGCCACTGCGACAAAACATTGAGGATGTGGAGCAGGCCGAGTTTGACGAGTGCATTCCGCAGCTGTCGCCTCTGTTCCACGTGCTCTGTCTGGTGTGGGCTAACTCCAAGTACTACAACACTCCGGCCAGGATCATCGTCCTACTGCAGGAGCTGTGCAACATGGTCATCCACTCGGTCAGTAGCTTGTGTAGCTTCACATCATCATCATGATTATGTAGCTTTGCGTGACTGTGTAGCTTCATATGATTGTCTAAACACAATGCTAGCTGATGCTCAACCTATTATCCATGAAAGCTTTTACATTACACTTTCAATGTTGAAAATTAATATTGAGAAAATAAATATGGATGCATTTTTTTTATTACAATGTTTAATTTTGTAATTTTATAATTTATATTTAAATTGAAACCTAGCTCATCTGTAGTATGTATCATTAATATAACAAGCTGTCATGCAGTTGGTCTCAACGGTTCATGAAAACGTATCTGTTCACAGAACCTTTATTTGGTTTCTTATCATACTTGATCACTGCCACTAGTGTTGTGTATGGGTGAGCTCTCCCACTGTGACATTATGCATTAGTTCAAGCAAATTAATGTTGGCTATTATATAGTCCACATGCGATTATGTAATTTGTATTAGTTATATGGGAGAATGCCAGGTTTGCACTAGACACAAAGAATGAGCTCTTATTGAGTCAAGATAATCTTGCTTGGCAATTCACCCAGTATGTGTTCTATTCATGACCATGACTGAGCAAATAACGTCTTCTGAACAAAAATGATCACTTGATATATTTATGTTTAATTTCATGCCATAAAATGTGTCCAATATATTTCTAGTAAAAACATCTCACTACATTGCTCCAAGTGGTTTGACCAGGATAAAAATAATAAAGAAAAAATGTATATACATTGAACAGTATTGGTTCCTAATTTTGGAGACTATCATTGAACCAAAGTAATGTTTGTAATTAATTAGGAGAAAAGATAATGGTTGAAAAAAAATAGATTTCTTTTAAAATTACAATTTACCAAGCTACATATTCATGTTTATTATTTTTGGCAATTAAATTAAACTACTACTACTAATAATTAATATGTTTATATAGCAATGAGCAGCTAGGCTCCTCACAGGTGCTAAAACATTAGCATGGTGATGGGAATTAGTAATAATACTACTAATAATAGGAATCCAGCGCATAATTTTAGTCTTATTAGAGGGGCCTTTTATGGGGTCATTACACTATTTATCTAGGTATTTTATTAAGCTGCATCACATTCACAGGCGTCAAACTTCCTGGAACCCGCCGACCTATTCAAAGGGGAGGTGGAGGAGACAGTGAATAAAGTCACCAAGGCTCACAACGTCCTGCATGCTTTCCGCACCAGCTACGAGGACCACAAGGCCAAACTGGCCACGTACTTCAAGGAAGGCGAGGAAGTGCGGGAATGGGAGTTCGCCCCTCAGCTGGTCTTCGCCAGATTCGACAAGTTCTCCGCCAGGGTGGACATCGTCAAGGTAATTTTAGCAGCGATAGAAACTTAATTACCTTTAAAACTTAGTAACCCGAATATTGATACAAGTAACAAATGTTTAAAAAAAAAGAAGTTTTATGTGAAAGTATTAAGTATTAAATAAGTCAACAGTCAAGTAACATAGCTTTCTTGTACAAAAGTAAGAGTAGTGTTTAGATGAGAAATGTAACATCATTTTACTGCATGACGTTGTGAGCATCCTCAAATCATTACAGTTTTATATGTTGTTATACCTAAGCAGCGATAGAAATTAACTTTTAAACTTAGTGATATAAATATTGTAAAATAGCAAATGTTAACAATTTCTACTAGCCCTTTGGATACCTTTAGCATTGTGAGAAACTAGTGTTAATTTCGATCCCTGCCTAAGACCAGGGGTTCGTTCAAGATCCAATACATATTGATATGTAGTACTATATATTGCTACAGAAGCTGTATTACTACTTTTCACTATGCATCTGGACACCATAGTGTTTTGTAGGGAAACGCTAAGCATGAAGCGAATGGACTGAACGCATGCGCATACCGATTTCCTGTTAATTTCCTACTAACCTGTTCAGCCAAGAAAAGAAGCATAGTGTGGTGTAGGAAATATAGTATTGGATCTTGAACGCACCCCAGGCTATGTCGTATGAGAACAAGTACATTGTTCCGCTATACACACACTGTTGATACCACTGTTATACACTGTGCAGGAAGTGATGGAGACATCCCTGGAGATGATTAAGCTGGAGAAGGTGGAACTCGGAGGCATCAAGGGGAAGCAACTTAGCGGAGAAGTTGTCAGCATCTTTGAGGAGTTCAACGAGGTGTACAAGGTCTTCTCTGATGGCGCGTACGACTGCCTGGATATGACCCGCAAGGAATTCATGGAGGACTACAAAATGTTCCTGGAAAAGATCGGCGACTTCGACCGGAGGCTGGCCACCATTATCTGCCAGGGATTCGATGACGCTTCAGGACTGGAAGCTATGTTCAAGGTAGGCATGTTACCAGCCAGTCTGTATATCGAGGGCAAAGTTAGAGTTCTATGAGTATGGGTGAAATATTACTGCTGCAAGGTAAAACACTAATTCATTCATTCAGCATTCAAGATTTCGAGGTTTCGATACATTTCTCTTTTTTTTTTACGTTCCTTGTGTTTTTACAAGGTGATTCGATCGCAATATGTTTTGAGTATGAAATTTTACTAAAACATGTTTCATTACATTGTAGCATTACATGTTTCATTACATGTTTCATTACATGGTGATAAAATTTATCTCAATTTGTTATGAATACTTAGAGACAAATCACATATTGGGTTTGAAGTACAGGTTTAACAAGTCTCCCAGCTCTTTCAGTTTTAAACATTGAATATACAGATTCCACTTTAGTTTGTGCATATTTTCTTTGCAGCTGATTCACATCATGGGCAGCTTGCTTGAGAGAAAACTTATCAAGACTGACTTTGACTTCAAATACCCTATCATTATCACTGAAATGGACAGGTGTTTGGATACAGCCAAACATATCTATGATGTACAAATGGCAACCAAAGCGGAAACTGGTAAAGCGCCTATACATAAGAACATGCCAAAGATGACTGGTTCATTACGATGGGCACAGGAAGTGAGAGAGAGAATTTCTATAGTAATGGGGAACTTCAAACAATTAGAGCATCCGTAAGTATACCAAGCCATAAGTTTATTTTGCTGTTAACGGATAACAACCCTACTAAAAAGTTACCAAGCAGTTTCATATTGATAAAAATCAAATGATGAAAATGTAAAAATAACGATGAAAACCGTCTGTGAAAATGTCAGTTTATCAAGATTTTGTTTTGAATTTTGTCATTTAATAATAAAATGACAGCTTAACCTCCTCACTGCTGTGGGCATATAAATATGCCTAAAACACATGCACACAGCAGGAAGAAGGTTAAAAGAAGCTGTGGCCGTTGGATGTTTTGTTCATGTCAGTAAATTAATAACATGTATTATTAATTGACAGCTATTCAACATTAATACAACTCTAATGTTTTCAACAACAAATTGAAATTTGGACTTTCCTCCAATAAGAACATGATTATTTTTCAGATGTATGGAAGGTGAAGATGTTAGATTAGTATTAACAAAGTATGACGAGATGATGAAGTTACTGGATGGGTGAGTACATCTATTGAGATAGTTTAGATCCAATCTAATCCAAATTAAATGTTTATATGTTAATTGTATTTTGTGCATGATGTCCGTGACATGTCCAGCTTCACGAGATTGTTGTTGTTTCCAGGTGGGATGAGCAGGTGTACACAGAATGGACACAAGGTGTGGACGAAGCTTGTTCATTTAATCTCAGTCAGCCTCTGCTCAACAGAAACGAAGAAACCAAACTTATTGTTGTCAACTTTGATGCACAGGTCAGTTGATACATTGAGTCCTTTTAGGTTACAGATAGACAGACATACAGACAAACATATAGACAGACAGACAGACAGACACACACACACACTCACACAGACAGACTAACCAAGTGATCGACTGACATAGTATTCAAACAAACATAATTACTGGAATAATTTTTAACTGTAATAGATTTTAATATTGAAAACTGAAAGTGGTATCTTAATCTGTTGAATATCATGTTTTCTAATTACAAAAACAAACTCTAGCGTATATAATTGTTTATATTTTCAGCTCGTGGCAGTGTTACGAGAAGTAAAGTATCTGGAAATTCGTTCTGAAGAGGAGATTCCACAAAGTGCAAATGCTATGTATGAAAGGAATGAAACATTTAGGAAATATCTAGCGAACTTGGACCTGACTGTGCAGTGGTACAACAAGGTCAGGAATACTGTGTTGGAAGTGGAATTCCCACTTGTTGAAGACCAGTTACAGGAAATAGATGTTCAGTTGGAACAAGCGGAGAAGACACTCAACTGGAATGCTGATGGTAAGACGAGACAAGATAGACACAGCGGCTTTGCATCTTAGCGGCTTTGCCCAGAGGTCTAGTGTATACTCTGGGGTGGGGAAGATTTGTGGGTGAGAGATGGTGAGCAGTGTCTCATAAGGATGGACAAGACAAGACAGGGAGGTTTAGCATGTTAGTGATAGAATTCTGCCCTGAGATCTGGCTCCGAGATTATGAAACATTTTTGGTACGATTTCATGCTCAAGCTCAGAATTTATGTTTTTTAATTAACACAACTTTTGTTGAGCATGAAATCGTACTCAAGAACGTTTTGTAAACTCAGGGTCTGGTATACACTGTGCAGCGTAGAAGATTTGTGGACGAGAGATGGTGGACAACGTCTGTTAAGGATGGATAGTGGCCAATAATTATGAGGCAGGGTGGTTGGCAATAGTAATGAGGGATGGTGGGTGAGGGATGGTGGGCACTGTCTTTAAGGCAGGAAATATGTGCAAGCAAGGGGCACACAAATTAAGAGCATTGTTTTAATGTGTACTGTTAATAAGACAACACTGTGGTGTTCCAGGTGTGTGGGAATATATAGAACAGACCCGAGACAAGGTGCATGACTTGGAGACGCGGGTACAGAAAGCCAAGGAAAACGTGGAGAAGATTCAGAAGATCATGACCACCTGGAGCAAGCTGCCACTGTTCGTGAGGAAGGAGGACAAGTACGACACACTGCTGAACCTGGACGACAGAGAGGACAGACTCACCAAGCGTTACAACGACATCAAGCAGCACGGAGAATCCATCCACGGATTGCTCAAGGTCTGTTTCTTGTGTCTTTAAGTTCCTACTATAGGGCCTTCTCAAATAGATATCTTGTGTGTCATCTTAATTAATCATCGTAATTAATCAGCGTTTGTAGCAAAAGCCAACCAGTGATAGGTAGTTGGAGGACTGATATTTTCTTGATATTTCCCACTGATAATTGAAATTTTAGCATTCAAGAGGTTTGTTTTATCGCTGGTTTCATACATCATTACCGGTAATATTTATTGAAAACAAAGACAAATCTAAATTAATAGATCAGGGTATCGTTTCTCGAAGCTCTCTTATCCACTAAGAGACCATAGCACTCTCTTTGCCGATAGCTAATACATCTTAGCGGATAAGAGAGCTTTGAGAAACGATAGCCAGGCCTCCATTCCACAGAACAATCGTATTAACTCTCAGAGTATCGTGATTACTCTGTGAACTGGGGGCTGTTTAAATATTGAATTATCCCTGTCCATGCTCTCTCCGAACATTCCCTAAAGAGCAGTGCCTGTCCCTCATCTAGCAAGGAAAGGGTTACATTGTAATGGAGGACATACTGAGTTTAAAGTTCTGATATGATAATGTTGTCCTTTCTTTCAGGAAAACTTGGATTTCTTCAAAGCGGACGGGCAGTCTGACACGTGGAAGGCATACGTGGACTATGTGGACGAGATGATCGTGGACGGCTTCTTCAACACTATCCACTGCAGTCTGCAGCATTTCCTGGACAACACAGACCCCAAGAATACTCCTCCGTCGTTGTTCGAGGCTCGTCTGGAGCTGCACGTGCCAGACATGGTGTTCCTGCCGTCACTGGACTACGGCGTCGCTGACGGATACTACGACCTCGTCGACGGCTTGGCCGGTGACATCTACAAGCAGTCCTCACTCATAAGCAGACTGGCGGCTCACAGTGGACAGGAGCACTACCAGGTGAGTACGTCGACTCGCGGAGGAATTGTCACCACAGTACAGTTTCACAAATATATGCTACCTGTAATTATTTTCGGGGTTGGTGGTAGCACAGTGGTAGAATATTTTGTTAATTATTATTAGTTTTTATTATTATTATTATTATTATTATTATTATTATTTTTATTATTATTATTATTATTATTATTATTATTATTATTATATTATTATTTTTATTATTATTATTATTATTATATTATTATTTTTATTTTTATTATTATTAGTATTAGTATTTTCTTCTTCTTATCATTATTATTGACTGTTTAAGCCGGACCTGGAAGACATGGAGGAGCTGTCAGAGATGAGACAGGACCTGATGGAGCGGGTCCAGAACATCATGAACAAGGCCTGCGACTACCGCAACTCCTTCGACAACTACGCGTACCTGTGGGTGGACGACCGCAACGAGTTCATGCGTCAGTTCCTGCTGTACAACCACGTGCTGACCACGGAGGAGCTGGAGGCACACGCAGACGAGGGAGTGCCCGAGTGTCCCCCTACTCTCGCCCAGTTCAAGGAACAGGTGGGTCATCCAGCCAGTGAAACTAACTTTCTTTTCATCCGAATAGTGATACAAATAAGAAATGTTATGATTTTAATGTGGTTTTTTTAATATTTATTTTATTTTATGAATTTCTACTAGCCTTAGGATAGCTTTAGCATTGGGAGAAATGTGTTGATTTTGATACCTGGTCATCGGGTACTGAGATTATGAAAAATCTTTTTTTTAGAAATAACTTTGTATTGAAATGGTATTGGACTTTTGAAGCAATGGATTTGACGCAATATTAATGTTCACATTATTATTATTTATTTAATTTTCTTGTGTAGATTGACACGTATGAGAAGATCTATGAAGAGGCTGAGCGCATTGAGGGCATGACTATCTTTGAGCACTGGTTCCGTGTGGATGCCAAGCCATTCAAACAGGCGCTACTGAACATCATCAAGCGATGGAGCTTCACGTTCAAGCAGCATCTTATCGACCATGTCACAAACAGGTACGTGTTGCCTTGAGGGATGCCAGCCACATCGAAAATACGTATCATTGTGTGTAATGGGTAGAACGAATAGATTTAAGTTCATGAATGTACCTGCTAGCTTTCAACACTGTGGCTGATTACCAAATAATTGCAAACCACCAATTATGACCAAAGAAATTGTTTATGAATTAATTTTAGAACCAAGTGCTGAATTCAGAGATACATACATAAATAATGATAATAATAATAAGAATACAGATTCAGATATGTATATACATAATACTAAGAACATAATTAATAATAATAATAATAATAATATTTTTATTAAAAAAAAAAAATAATAGAACTTTTTTCTGTTTTATAAGAATGTTATTTATACATATTTTCAATGGATGTATGTTTTCATACTTTGTTGTTTCTGCATTCAGCTTGAAGGAGTTGGCTGACTTCATCAAGGTGACGGACTCCGGTCTGAACACGCCGGTGGAGGAGGGAGACTACGATGGTCTTGTCCATGTCATGGGCCACCTGTTTGCTGTCAGAGAGAGGCAGAGTGCCACAGACGAGATGTTTGAGCCACTCAAACAAACCATCGAACTGCTGAAGACGTACGACCAGGAGATGTCTGAGGACGTTCACCAGCAGCTGCAGGTAGGTGGTCTGTATGCTGAGAAGCTATGGGAGGCAGGAGGTAGCCAAAGGCACTGGGTTCAATTCCCATCCCAGGGCCTGGCATCAATGTTCGCACAAGTTACATGTCCGGTGCGATGATGATAGGATGCACTGTCTGTACTGTGGAAATGCAGTCATCATCTTTGGTCTGTCAGTACCAGCTGGTGTTTGCAGGTTTACTGCAACATTCAGCGCTCTGATATTGTGGTTTTTATCCTGCCATAAATCTTGAAAACGGCTAACAAAAAAAGAAAAAAGAAAAGCTACAAGGGAATTTGTGTGCTGGCAAGTCATGAGCTTAATTTACGTACATTAACCCTCTCCCTGCTGGATTAAGCATAGACACTGGTCTTCAGGGCTTCTCCAGTAGCCTTCAGCATGGAGAGGGTTAAGGGGTGGCTGGTAATGTAGAAATAGAATGTTGAAAGGAAGACGATGTGAAAGCATCCTGTATTTGGTCTGTTTGTAGGAACTGCCAGAACACTGGAACAACTCCAAGAAGATTGCCATCACCATCAAGCAGACCGTGGCGCCACTCCAGGCCAACGAGGTCGCTAATATCCGCAGGAAGAGCGCCACCTTCGATGTCGATCAGCACAAGTTCCGAGAACGGTTCCGTGGAATCAAGCCATTCAGATACGAGTGTGAAAATGCATACGAATTACTGGACAAGGTTGGTATTCAGAGATTATTTCAACTCTTCTCATCAGCTGATCACTAAATCCTGTAAGCTGATATATGGGTGAAAGATTCCCGGTGTGACATAAGACACTTGTAAGCTGATACACATGAGTAGTGTCTGTATGTATTCTGTCTAATGTCTGACATCAACAGTTTTAAAACTTTTACTGATCTTTCCCAAATTTGCTTATCACACAATCTCACGTGCTGCTTTCATTCATTTCTTTCAGAACAATGAAGAGATTCAACTAATGGAGCGTCAAATGACATCGTTGCTGGAAAGTGCAAGCCTGTTTGAGGTCAACGTACCCGACTTCAAACAGCTGAAGCAGTGTCGCAAGGAGATCAAGCTGTTGAAGATCTTGTGGGATTACGTCTTCATCGTGCGCAGCAGCATTGACGACTGGAAGACAACGCCGTGGAAGGAGATCAATGTGGAGCAGATGGACATCGACTGTAAGAAGTTCTCCAAAGACATCCGGATGCTGGACAAAGAGATGCGTGCGTGGGACGCGTACATGGGTGTGGAGAACCAGGTGAAGAACATGCTGACATCGCTGAGAGCCGTCGGTGAACTGCAGAACCCAGCCATCAGAGAGAGGCATTGGCAGCAGCTGATGGCCGCCACTAAGGTCAGTCTTCTCGCGTACCTCCACG
Source organism: Lepetodrilus fucensis (assembly GCA_032361325.1). NCBI lineage: Eukaryota > Metazoa > Mollusca > Gastropoda > Lepetellida > Lepetodrilidae > Lepetodrilus > Lepetodrilus fucensis. Next base: position 10,759 of record JAUTBV010044443.1, read on the forward strand.
TCAGTTTTCTAAAAAAAAACCTGCTCATTCCAATATTTAACACAACATTATAGTCGTCGCGTATGGGTGCAATATTCCTGCTGTGATATAAAGCACTAATTCATTCATTTATTCATTCCAATCAGGGTATCATTTCTCAAAGCTGTTATATATCTACTATGAGATGATAAGGTCTCTCATCGTTATCTCTAGTACCTGGGGTTCATGCACTTACGAGAGCGCTATAGTCTCATAGTGGATATGAGAGCTTCTAGAAACCATACTAATGATCTTGGTGTGCGTGTGTGCAGGTGCGCTTCATGATGGACGAGAACACGACGCTGTCGGACCTGCTGTCTCTGAACTTGCACAACTACGAGGACGAGGTGCGGAACATCGTGGACAAGGCTGTGAAGGAGATGAGCATGGAGAAAGTGCTCAAGGAACTGGATGTCACCTGGGCAAACATGGAATTCGAGCACGAGAAACATCCGCGCACGTCCATCACCATGATCAAGACCAGTGAGGAGCTCATAGAAATCCTGGAAGATAACCAGGTACGTTTGTCTTCCTTAGAGAGAGAAATGGAGGTCCTCATGAAGATGAATAGCTATAGAAATCCTGGAAGCTATCCAGGTACATTTGTCTTTGTTAGAGACAGAGAGAGGGAGAAGTCCTGATGAATGGGTGAAAGATTCATGCTGCGATGTAGAACACTATATCACTCTTCCCATCAAGCATTGTGTAGGTGAAACGGGGCATGTATTCTCGAAACGTTCTAAGTACTAAGAAGTTCATAAGTACTAAGAATTTGTCTGCCTGGTTTTCTCCTTATGTCAATTTTATATAGATCTTAAGTTGTGATGTTTGGAGAATACGGGCCCAGGACCACTGCCGATCTTTGGATTGCTGAGTTGCTGGATTACGAGTCAAAACGCACTACTGACTGAGCCAAGAGGGTAACCATGTGTTTGTTGTGATGTTTCAGGTGCAACTGCAGAACATGATGACGTCCAAGTACATCGCTCACTTCTTGACGGAGGTGTCCAGCTGGCAGAGGAAGCTGTCCACGGCCGACCAGGTCATCTCTATCTACATGGAAGTACAGCGAACCTGGTCTCACCTCGAGTCCATCTTCATCGGGTCTGAGGACATCCGGAACCAGCTGCCAGAGGACTCCAAGAGATTTGACAACATCGATTCCGACTTCAAGGTCAGTGCATTCCAAAAGACTTTTTAGATCGTCAACCATAATATATATATAGGGATGAAGGGACTCCATGCATACATGACAGTAATGCTTATTTATCAGTAAAAAAAAATTAAAAAATATTAAAATAATGTATTTTTTAAATAAATAAAACTTTATAAGTAAAGTCATCATTAATCAGCATTACACAGAATGGTGGTGACATTGCCCGCGTGTGTGTTACAGGAGCTGGTGAGTGAGTTCGAGAAGAGCAAGAATGTGGTGGAGTCCACTAACCAGCCCAAGCTGTTTGAGCGGCTAGAGACGCTCACTGGACAACTGTCACTGTGTGAGAAGGCGCTGGCCGAGTACCTGGAGACCAAGCGGCTCGCCTTCCCACGCTTCTACTTCGTTTCCTCCGCCGATCTCCTCGACATCCTGTCCAATGGCAACAACCCGCCAGTGGTACGTGTCCGTTATTACTACATGGTCGGCCATCCAGGCCCTGAAATTACGTTTTGAGTATCATTTCATGCTCAAGCTCAAATTTGTTACTGTATGTGGATTTGTGAACAAAACTTGATCGTAAAATTATACCCAAGAAAGTTTCCTCATCTCAAGGCCAGGCATTTTGTAATGTTATCGTATGAATTATGTGTTCATTATAAAATATGATAAAATAAGCTATGAGACCATAACCGTCTTGTAGGTATTCTCAACTGCTATATATGCGCTGATTTAGGAGATAGAAGAACTTCATGTAAGTGGTGCCCAGGCCTTGTAGCTTCATGAATGGGTTGTACTGTAGTCATCATGAATCATGATATATACTATGCCTTTGCTATGTCAGGGAATGATTGAAACCTCGATTTACCACTGGACAACTGAAACAACTGAAACAACCATTTTGTAAAACATCACTGTACATACACAACAGTTTTATATTATCAATTTTTTTTTTTAAATGTTTTATTATTTACAATACTTAGTTAGAGCAATTTTGTTTATGACAAAAGAAGACCTTATTTTAAACCTTGATTAATTTCTACAGGTGTCTCGTCACTTGACCAAGCTGTTCGACAGTATGTCGGCACTCAAGTTTGACCAGGAAGACAAGGGCACTGAGACCAAGACGGCGTCTGGCATGTTCAGCAAGGACGGAGAATATGTGGATCTGGACAAGGAATGTGACCTTAGTGGACAGGTATGTAGCTGACATTAACATCCCTAGACGACATCTGCCATTTTACCGTTATCATTCACATTTACAACTGAATCCTACTGGGTACCCATTCCTTGCTGAATGAATAAGAAATATTTTCAAATTAACCCTATAGCGGTGTGGGACATATGCATCCATTTAATCAATAATTAATTTAATTAATTATAATTATAATCTTCTGGCTATGGGATGGATTGGCGACTCTATTGTTGAGGTATTCTCAGAATCTGGGTTCATTTTGCCAATTTTTTTTTCCACTTTGTGAAATATATAGAAAAGCGCTATCCCAGTATTGAGCTGACTTTGTTGTAAGTAGAGCTGCTTGTTCCAGGTGGAGGTCTGGCTGAACCGACTGCTGAACGCTCAGTGCAACACAGTGCGCCATCAGCTCACGGAAGCCGTCAGCGGGTATGAGGAGAAGCCACGAGACCAGTGGCTGTACGACTACCCCGCCCAGGTGGCACTGTGTGGCACACAGATCTGGTGGACCACGGAGGTCAACATCTCCTTCGGACGCCTGGAAGAGGGCTATGAAAATGCGTTGAAAGACTACAACAAGAAACAGGTCAGTTAGCAGTATTATGAGAAGTGTACTATAACTGAATAAGTTAAGTGGTTTTGTTTGGTGCCGTTATCTAATAAATGTCAGCTGAAAAGTGCACATTTAGTCAAATGCTTAGGTGAAAAGAACCGTCTTCAATTAGGTCTTGAAATGTGGATAATTTGGAGAGGTTCAGTAAATTCCAGAGCACCAGATCAGTCTTCATGAAGGCTGTGTCTCCGTATTTTGAAAGCGTAGATGCTGGGATGTTAGCTTATTTGAGGGCGAAATAGTTTATGCAGAATTTCTGCATCATTTGAATTATCAATATCAGTTTTACAGTAAAAGCTGCATCATTTATATATGAAATGTCACCTCACCTTCCTATCCCTACATGGGACATATACAGAACATGTTAAAGATAGCATTCTTCCTAACAGCAATCATTACGCTGTACTTTGAGCATACCCAGGTGTTGAGATTATCACTATATAAACGGACATATTATTTTATATTTTTAATTAAAAAAATATATATATTATTTAAATATTTGTTTAGATGGAAATATTGTTATAATTAGCTTCTATCATTTTTCAGGTGAACCAACTGAACGCGCTGATTGTGATGCTGCTGGGAGACCTGACGAAGGGTGACAGACAGAAGATCATGACCATCTGTACCATAGACGTGCACGCCCGAGACGTGGTCACCAAGCTGATCACGCACAAGATAGACAGCTCTCAGGCCTTCACCTGGTTGTCTCAGCTCCGCCACAGATGGGACGACAACGAGGATGACTGCTTCGCCAACATCTGCGACGCCTGCTTCCGCTATTCCCACGAGTACCTTGGCAACACTGCGCGTCTTGTCATCACTCCACTCACTGACAGGTAATTTAGCCGTAGTTAGCATGTTGCACAGCTGTGTGGCCGCTGTTTGGTATATACTCAACAAAATAAATTAAGGGCCACCATATCAGCAGATATTTTGTGTTGAAGCTTCTACAAAATTAAGGAGTTATGTTTGAGAAATCTGGGCCTGTATTCTCGAAACTTTGTAAATCCTAAGAAGTACTAAGAATTTGCCTAACTGGTTTTCTGCTTATGCCAGTTTTAAATAGATCTTTTCTGACTAAGAAGTTCGTAAGTTGCGAAGTTTCAAGAATATGGAAAAATTAAAATGGAAAAAAAAAGATCTCAGAACGTGTGGTCTACAGGTGTACCAATGTACCAATCTCTGTCTACAGGTGCTACATCACACTGACACAGTCACTCCACTTGATCATGAGTGGCGCGCCCGCTGGTCCCGCTGGTACCGGGAAGACAGAAACTACCAAGGATCTGGGACGAGCTCTCGGTATCATGGTGTACGTCTTCAACTGCTCCGAACAGATGGACTACAAGGTATTGGTGAAACACTGTATTTTTCTCACTTTATTCATATTTGGTAGAGAGAAAAGGCTGTGAGATTACGAAACATTTTTTATTACAATGCTTAATTCAAGTTTTGTTCACAAATCCCCATACATTTTAAGCATGAAATTGTACTAAAACAGTTGAGTAATTTCGGAGCCAAATAGAATATGGTGTTTGCATAATTGCGAGGGCCTAATAATGATAGCCGTACACTGCTGCGATTCCAGTCGTGCGACGGGAATCGCAGCGACAGTCGCGGCGGTGTACGGAGGTGCTGAGACTGAAACTGTGCCAGTTTCTACCGATCGCAGGCAATTCAAAAAACGAAACGCAGGTAATCTCGTCGCAGCGACTGACTATGACTGACCAATCATAGTACTGAATTTTGTCATGTGATAACACAATAAAAGGTAAACAGTGAAACGGTCTGCTTGGTGTACGACCCCGACTACTTGCGATTGGCGCCGCAGCGACTGTTCCCAAGAACTGAAAAATCCAGTTGCGTCACATTTAGTCGCAGCAGTGAATGGCTAGCATAATTGAACTAATTATTATTATTTTCCCCTGTCCAGTCCATCGGTAACATCTACAAAGGTCTGGCTCAGTCTGGATCGTGGGGCTGCTTCGACGAGTTCAACAGGATTGCGGTGGAGGTGTTGTCCGTGGTGGCTGTGCAGGTCAAGTCTATCCAGGATGCCATCAGAGACAAGAAGAAGATCTTCAGCTTCATGGGCGAGACCATCAAACTGCTGTCCAGCGTCGGCATCTTCATCACCATGAACCCTGGCTACGCCGGCAGGACCGAGCTGCCCGAGAACCTCAAGGCATTGTTCAGGTCAGTGACTGCAGCATTCTCGGGTAACTTGTACTTCCGGGTTAGAGGTTAAACTATGGCCTTGACCTCACTGGAGGTGCCAGCTAGTGCAGTGATGTGTCAAGCAAAGAGAAGAAGATTATTATAATGTTTTACCTGCTATTTAAAAATGAATCCGTAAGATAAATGTAACTTTTGCTTGAGAACTACTTTTTTTATGAATGTATGATGAACATTTGAATCAATGCAAATGGTAGCATAATGGTAAATAGTAGCATAATGGTAGAGAGTCCACCTCCAGAGCCAAAGTTCCAACCCTGTCAGAGATACCAATGTTTGTGAAAGTTACCAATGCAATCTTGACAGAATGTATTGTCGGCACTGATGCAGTGCTGATATAATTCCTGCTATGAAATGTAATATATCCCTAAATATTCTCTATTCGACAGGCCATGCGCTATGGTTGTTCCTGACTTCGAGATGATCTGTGAAATCATGTTGGTGTCCGAGGGTTTCCTGGAATCCCGGCTGCTGGCCAGGAAGTTCATCACTCTGTACACCCTATGCAAAGAGCTCCTGTCCAAACAAGACCACTACGATTGGGGTCTCCGAGCCATCAAGTCTGTACTGGTGGTGGCCGGCTCCCTCAAGAGAAGTGACAGAGGCCGACCCGAGGACCAGGTGCTGATGAGAGCACTCAGAGACTTCAACGTGCCCAAGATTGTGGCTGACGACATGCCCGTGTTCATGGGTCTCATCGGAGACTTGTTCCCAGCACTGGACGTGCCTCGTAAGCGCGACCTGGAGTTTGAGAAGCACATCAAGCAGGCAACGCTGGACCAGAAGCTGCAGGCAGAGGACAACTTCATCCTGAAGGTGGTGCAGCTGCAGGAGTTGTTCGAGGTGCGCCACTCCGTCTTCTTGCTGGGGAACGCCGGCACGGGCAAGAGCAAGGTCTGGAACACTCTACAGAGGACGTACAAGAACCAGCAGAGGAAGCCGCTGGCTATTGATCTGGACCCCAAGGCCGTCACTAACGACGAACTGTTCGGCGTCATCAACCCGGCCACCAGAGAATGGAAGGACGGTATGTGATGTCTTCGTTATAGGGCTTCACTAGAAATAACGTTGTCATATTTTGTTCAGGCATTACGAAGAATCAATTGGCTCTTCTTTAACATGCAAAGTTGTCCTCCAAGACAAGTCATAATATTATGACTCTTCTTGCAATTGCCAGACATTCTAAATATGTTTGCATAGCTTTTAGTTAAATAATTTATTTTCAAATTTGGCATGAAAGTGAACTCTGTTATTGTCAATTCTCCTTTGCAAATTCTTCAAAACCATCATTGGTTATGTGTTGATGCTTCAAAACCAGAAACACGTATATTTACATTAAGTGTGTGAATAATGAATTGCACTAAGTATATGGTGTGTATTTCAGGTTTGTTCTCTGTGATCATGAGAGATCTGGCCAACCTGAGCGGCGATGGACCCAAGTGGATCGTGCTTGATGGTGACATTGATCCTATGTGGATCGAGTCTCTCAACACTGTGATGGACGACAACAAGGTGCTGACCCTGGCCAGTAACGAGCGCATCCCACTCACGCCCTCCATGAGACTGCTGTTTGAGATCAGCCATCTGAGAACTGCCACGCCGGCCACCGTGTCTCGCGCTGGCATCCTGTTCGTCAACGCCCAGGACTTGGGCTGGAACCCATTCATCCAGAGCTGGATCGACAGTCGAGAAGTCCAGTCGGAGCGAGCCAATCTGCTGATTCTGTTCGACAAATACATCCCAGCATGCCTGGAGGCGCTGAGGAGCCGCTTCAAGAAGATAACGCCGATCGCTGAGATCTCTCATGTACAGATGCTGTGCTACCTCCTGGAGTGCCTACTGACAGCCGAGAACACGCCGCCGGACTGTCCCAAGGAACTGTACGAGCTGTATTTCGTCTTTGCTTCCGTCTGGGCCTTCGGGGGAGCCATGTTCCAGGATCAGGTAAGAATTGACATTGGTGCGAAGCGATTTTATGACATCTTCACGATTACATACTTTTATATGCAGGGCTCAATTTAGCAACTGATTTAATCACCATGGCGACTTAATTTTGTATTTGGGGACCAATATTTGACTTATTTTAAGTGTTTTTGGCTCCTTGTTAAAAGTTGTAACTTTGAGGCCCGATATTATATGGCAACAGTTAGAATGCTATATGAAAATGTATTGAAATTTTTATTAATTGAAGTTCACACATCACAAATAAATTAATTGTTTTCTTCAAGTTATTCCTGACTGTGAATTGATTGTATTGTAGCTTGTTGATCATCGGGTGGAGTTCACCAAATGGTGGGTGACAGAGTTCAAGACCATCAAGTTCCCATCTTCTGGCACTGTCTTCGATTACTTCATCGACCCAGAAACCAAGAAGTTTGAGTCGTGGACAAAGAAGGTGCCCAAGTTTGACTATGATCCAGAACAGCCCCTACAGGTAAATTGTCACAAAATAATTAATTATTTCAAACTTTAATAAATAGTTATATTAGATTTGTATTGTACATTATTATTATTATTATTTACTCGCAATTGCATTATACTTTGTACTTTGTAATGATTATTATTATTATTATTATTATTATTATTATTATTGTTAGTATTATTTCTTTTAAAATCATTATTATTATTTTTATTTTAAAGATTGCATTATAATTATTTTATTTTCGTATATTTAGCCAGCCATCACTTTTTGCATTATTCTCTTGTTCCAAGAGCTGTGACAAGAGGAATCCCCTGATTCCATAGTAATTTTTACTTCCATCTGACCCTGTCCTCTGACCTCTGGCCTTTGCTCCTGTACTCTCCTGTAATCCCGCGCATGCACCCTAACCACTTCATTTTTCTCTTTTAATTTTCTTTAATTATAAGTTTATTATTCTTGAAGAAAGGGGAATTTCATAATCTAAGACAAACATACATTAGTGACTATATGTAGCACTATTATAGTACATGTAGCTCCATTCATCATGTGTATGACATTATTATGATGGTAACTTGCAGGCTGCGTTGGTGTACACGACGGAAACGATCCGAATCAAATACTTCCTGGACATGCTGGTGCAGATGCGACGCCCCGTCATGTTGGTGGGCAACGCCGGCACAGGCAAGACTGTGCTGATGGGAGACAAGCTCAATTCACTCTCGGACGAGTTCATGGTGGCCAATGTGCCGTTCAACTTCTACACGACGTCAGAGATGTTGCAACGAATCCTGGAGAAGCCGCTGGAGAAGAAAGCCGGCCGGAACTACGGACCCCCGGGGAGCAGACGCCTCATCTACTTTGTGGACGACATGAACATGCCCGAGGTGGACGCGTACTTCACTGTGCAGCCACACACGCTGATTCGTCAGCACATCGACCACGGGCATTGGTATGACAGGACAAAGCTGTCGCTGAAGGAGATCCACAACACCCAGTACGTGTCCTGCATGAACCCCACAGCTGGCAGCTTCACCATTGACTCCAGGCTGCAGGTCAGTAGTACAACAGGACCCCTGACTTCCAACTCGTGCTCTAAACAATATTTTGTTCGCAAATTCCCAGATAAAATTTGAGCTTATGCGAGAAATTATATCAACAAGTTTCCTAATCTTGGGGCCTGAGCTCAGTCCAAGCTGGTTTGAGGACATGATTTATTAAATTATTTGCCCGTACTTCCATGCAGGTCATTACCTTGTCAGACACTCCATTGGCGTAGGACATAATCTGTGTCTGTCACAAAATAGACTTCAATTTAGTTACTAGCCAGTTGCCTGGTCTGGTTACATGCCCTAACTGGTTACAAATTCCATGACAAATACCCTGGCCCATACCCAGTTATGTATTAGTCATACATTTAAAAGTATATTAAAACTATGGTTTGGTTTAAAAGGAATATGAATGAGGATTGGTAATCAAGCTCTGACTATAATAGTTTTGCTTCAAAGTAATAACAATAATATTAATAATTAGACAGACTTGTATAGTGCAAGTGTTTCCATGCACCAGAACACGCTTGCAGTGCTAAATCATGATACATATCTCCACACAAAAAGTAAAAATGTTTGATTAGGTTTTGAGAGTTATTTTTTAAACACTGGATAATTCAATGGGTTTTTTTCCTCCGTGCAGCGTCACTTCTGTGTGTTCGCCATGAGTTTCCCCAACCAGGATGCGCTGAGCACCATCTACAACAGCATTCTGAGTCAGCACTTGGCGTATGGCTCCTTCGCAGCTCCAGTGCAGAAATACTGCCCCAACTTGGTCACCGGCGCCCTGATGCTGCACAACAAGATGTCCGTATCCTTCCTACCCACAGCCATCAAGTTCCACTACATCTTCAATCTCAGAGACCTCTCCAACGTCTTCCAGGTACTCAGCTTTTCTTTTCATTTGAATTAACCCTCTCCCTGCTGGGGCAACCAGAGATGCCCTGAACAGCAGTCCCTGAGCAGACTAATCCAGCAGGGAGAGGGTTAAACATAGTTTTTTCGTCAGAAAAGGGTTGGAAAAAAGTTGATCAATTTACTATGTCTGCTTAGTGTATATATTCGCAATCTATATCAGATAATAATAAAAGACAAAAATAACAGGAAAGTAAGATGCATACATATAGATATGGACATGTATATATACTGTAAATCATGAAATTACTGCATCACTAATTTAATGCGACCTCTAGATTTTAGACATAAATGCGACACCAATAAAATGTGAACGGCCATGTCTCCATACATGTTTTTCTCCAAGTCTTACCTTTAACGCCCAGCAATTAAATGCGACAATACGGCGGTAGCATTTTTCTCATTAATATTCTGCTCGCATTAATTTCATGATTTACAGTATATATATATCCAGTAATATTTTAGGAGGAGAATGATAACGATAATGAATTTATGTAGACAGATAGTCCGTTGAATAATTATGACAGGAGCAGGATTTTATCTTATGTACTCTAAGATTTTCTGATAATAATGATGATTGGAACTGAACTGAATATGTAGACTGAAATATTCTGAAAGTACACTACAATTATTTTAGTATCATTTCTATTGCTATGGTAATTTCACCTAAGTAAAATGGAGTAAAGTGGGGTTGATCACAATTTTCCACAGTATTTTGGCAAGAGAAAAGTTACATGTAGAAAATGTTTCTGGTAACACATTGGAAAGCAAGTGATGATGACAATTGTGTATCTGTTTGCAGGGCCTACTGTTTGCCATGAGTGACTGTGCAAAGACGCCAGTAGAGTTAGTTCGTCTCTGGATGCACGAGGCTGAGAGAGTTTACCGCGACAAACTTGTCGACGAAATAGACATGGTAAACTTCGATAAACTGGTAAAGGATGTGACCAAGAAATGCTTCGAGGATGCAGATGAGAATGTACTATTTAAGAAGCCATTAGTCTTCTGTCACTTTGCATCTGGCATTGGTGATCCTAAATATCTGCCTATAGACGAGTGGACCACCCTCAATAAGCTTCTAACAGAGGCTCTGGATAATCACAATGAGCTGAATGCTGCCATGAATCTCGTGCTCTTTGAGGATGCCATGAGTCATATTTGTCGTATCAATCGTATTCTCGAGGCTCCTCGCGGCAACGCATTGCTTATCGGTGTTGGTGGCAGCGGCAAACAGTCGCTTTCCCGACTGGCCGCATTTATTAGCAGCTTGGATGTGTTCCAAATAACTCTGCGTAAAGGCTACAGCATCACTGATCTCAAGGTGGACTTGGCACTGTTGTACCAGAAGACTGGCATGAAGAGTATTGGCATGGTGTTCCTGATGACAGATGCACAGGTGGCGGACGAGAGATTCCTGGTACTCATCAACGACTTGCTGGCCTCCGGCGAAATCCCTGATCTGTTAGGAGAAGACGAGGTGGAGGAGATCCTTGCTGGGGTCAGGAACGAGGTCAAAGGTCTGGGATTGGAAGATTCAAGAGAAAATTGCTGGAGCTTCTTTATTGACAGAGTTCGCAGACTGCTCAAGGTTTGTGCTTAATACCGAATTTTCATATTATCATAAAGTAACATTGTAGATGTCGACTATGGGCGAGATATTCCCACTACGACATAATGCATTAATTAATTAATCAATTAATTATTATTTTTTTCATATTTACTGAATTAAATTCACACTGATTAATTGATATGATTCCGTGAACCCAGGTTGTGTTGTGCTTCTCTCCTGTGGGCTCCACTATCCGGGTCAGAGGTCGGAAGTTCCCCGCCGTTGTTAACTGTACATCCATCGACTGGTTCCACGAGTGGCCGGAGGATGCTTTGATTTCTGTCAGCGGCAGATTCCTGGAAGACAATGAGTCTCTTGATGTGAGTATTCCTGTCACCACTGTACTTGCTGCTAGTGAAATATAGGAATAGCTTGTTTATATGCTTCCTACAATTATTTAATCATTTGTTTCCAAAACAATACAATTTCAAGAAGTTAATTGTAATTTAATTGCAAATTGGTGATGCTAGTTGGATGAATTACCTGTCTTAGAATTTGTTAAGGAACATAATCTTTTTATTTAAAGTGACTCATACACCAAAATCAAACTTATAGAGCTGATGATCCTACACCACATTGCTTCCTTCCAAATGACCTGCTATCGATAAATAAGCTCATTTTCCTGGGCAGTTTGTATGTTTACATAAATTGTTAGGTTAACACCTGATTAACATGACAATGCAATGTTGATATGTGACGCCATCCAATTGTGATTTCATGTGCTTGAAACCTATGCAGATGAGAAGTCATGAATGAATCGCCATTTTCAAAACAAACAATTGTTTACATCCATTGGCGTATTTCAATGAGTTCAAATATTGCTCTATATATTACATATGACCAATAATAAAAATGGGGAGAGGTAAAATCACCTATGTGTATGAGTCCTTTTAAATATTTTGTCAAAGTAGAATTTCATACATTAACCTTCTCCATGCTTGAGGCAATCAGAGATGCCCTAAAGACCAGTTCTTGTGTCTAATCTAGCAGGGAGAGGGTGAATTTGAATGAGATATCATTGATGCTTTTGTACACAAACTTGCCTCATGAAGTTGTCCTCTCACAGATAGCTCACACGTTCATTCTACATTTACTTTCATTCTAGGTGAACACCAGGTCTTCGATCAGTGAGTTTATGGCTTTTGTGCACAAGTCTGTTAACGAAGTGAGTCAACAGTTCTTGACCAACGAGAAGCGATACAACTACACAACACCCAAGTCTTTCCTGGAGCAGATCACGCTGTACCAGAACCTGCTGAAGATGAAAAATGAGGAGCTTCAGGCAAAGATCATACGTCTGGAGAACGGTCTGGAGAAACTCCGTAGCACAGCGTCACAGGTTAGCGTTAAACTCCATAATCGCCAACTTACTATGTTGTGTGTGCCAAGCTGTCACGAAGACCATGTCATTCAAGCAATGGCACCCGACATGATCCTCTTCCAACACCATTTCATAGTTATTATCACTCACATTATTCAAGCTAATATCCTTCTACCTATTACTAAATTTGTATATTCATTGCATAATTCACAAGTAGTATCTTTAACCTCCACCTGCGGGCATATATATATTCCCAAAACACATGCACAATGGAATAATTTAGCAGGGAGAAACATTATGTTCACTGTAAGCATAAATTCATAATTCTTCTCAGTAGCATTAGTCAATTAATCCACCGTGGTACCTAACATAATACCAAACTGAAACCTACAATAACAGTCCTAATATGTAATTTACAATCTCAGGTGGACGACTTGAAGTCTAAGTTGGCCTCGCAGGAAGTAGAACTGGCCCAGAAGAACGAGGATGCCAACAAGCTGATCACCATCGTGGGTGCGGAGACCGAGAAGGTGACCAAGGAGAAGACCATCGCTGATGGCGAGGAGAAGAAAGTATCGGCCATCACCATTGAAGTAGAGAAGAAGCAGAGCGACTGTGAGAGAGATCTAGCCAAGGCCGAACCCGCTCTAGCTGCTGCTAAAGAGGCTCTCAACACATTGAATAAGGTGGGCATAGGCATGGGTATGGGTGTAGGCATGGGCAGGGGTATGATGGGTATGGGTATGTGTGTAGGCATGGGCGGATTTGTGAAAGGAGTTTGTATCACACAAGGCTTTAACATCGAATAATAATTGTCAAGAAATAATTAGACTAGTACAGGCATAAACAAGATATGAACATGATATTGATGGTAACATATAGCTTACACTTTGCAGAATGTAATAAAGACCCAGTTGGAACCTTTTCATTTGACAAACATATGTTATAGAGCATATTGTACGCATATTTTGTCAAAATTAATATTTTTGAGTTCATTCCCAACAATGTTCAAACTAGTATACATCAGCAATTAATCACGATATGAACACACTATTGTTGTTAAAAGATAGATTAAGCTTGGCACCCTCAAGTTTCTAATTCTACATGGTCTCGTGATTCAGAATCAACCATAACCTATTGGGGGACCTCCAGTGCAAAGTTCACCTATATTCTGCCAGAGTATATGACTAGAATTGCATTCCAAAGCTTCAACACCCTGAACAGGTTTTTGATATTTGGTATTTTTGTGTTCATAGACCAACCTGACAGAGTTGAAGTCCTTCGGTACACCGCCGCCAGCTGTGGTCAATGTGGCGGGCGCTGTCATGTGTCTGCTAGCGCCTGGAGGCAAGGTTCCAAAGGACAAGAGCTGGAAGAGTGCCAAGAGTACCATCATGTCAAAGGTAAATACATTCACCTATGTTGAGATTTCTTCACAGTAGAAACATACGGTAAAGTTGACAGAAGAAATAGGTGTAAGATCATTGATGATAGATATTATTCTATGTCCCGTACCAAAGACTGTTGTCCAAGTATGTACACCTGGAAAAGGTTAGCTAATTGATAGATTTTTATATAATAGTATGAATATTTTAATATTTCAGATTGATCAATTCTTGGAGAACCTCATCAATTATGACAAGGATAACATCCCCGAACCATGTCTGAAGGCTGTCAGACCATTTTTGGACGATCCAGAATTCGACCCCGAATTCATCCGTAGCAAGTCTCTGGCTGCTGCCGGTCTCAGCTCCTGGGTCATCAACATCGTCAGGTACTACGAGGTCTACTGCACTGTGGAGCCCAAGAGGCTTGCTCTGAAACAAGCCAACGACGAGCTGCAATCTGCTCGTGACAAGCTGAAGATCATCAAGAGCAAAGTGTCAGATCTGGAGGCCACGCTGGCTAAGTGCCAGGCAGACTTTGAGCGTGCCACCAATGAGAAGCTGCGCTGTCAGCAAGAAGCAGAATCCACTGCCAAGACCATTGAGCTGGCCAACAGACTGGTGGGAGGGTTGGCGTCTGAGAACGTCAGATGGGCCGACTCCATCAACACCTACAAAACACAGGACAAGAGCTTGCCTGGAGACGTCCTCCTCATCACAGCATTCATCTCGTACATAGGCTGCTTCACCAAGACCTATCGTCACGATCTCTTTGATAATCATTGGCTGCCGTTCCTGAAGGGTCTGAAAAACCCCATCCCATTCACTGAAGGACTGGACCCTCTGACCATGCTGATTGATGACGCCGATGTCGCCACCTGGAACAACGAAGGTTTGCCCGGAGACAGAATGTCGACCGAGAACGCCACGATTCTGACCAGATGTGAGAGATGGCCACTGATGATTGACCCTCAGCTGCAAGGAGTTAAGTGGATCAAGAGTAAGTATGGAGCCACCCTCAAGGTGGTGCGGCTTGGAACCAAGGGATACCTTGACGCCATTGAACATGCCATTGAATCAGGCGACACAGTCCTGATTGAGAGCATCGAGGAATATGTGGACCCGGTGTTGGACCCGCTTCTGGGACGTAACACCATCAAGAAGGGCCGAGCCATCAAGATGGGAGACAAGGAAGTGGAGTACCACAAGGACTTCCGTCTCATCCTTCAGACCAAGCTGGCCAACCCTCACTACAAGCCAGAGATGCAGGCACAGACGACTCTCATCAACTTCACCGTGACCATCGACGGCCTGGAGGACCAACTGCTGGCCGCTGTGGTCAGCAAGGAGCGGCCCGACCTGGAGAAGATGAAGTCCGACTTGACCAGACAGCAGAACGAGTTCAAGATCACCCTGAAGGGGCTGGAGGACAACCTGCTAGCTCGGCTCTCAGCCGCCGAGGGCAACTTCCTGGGCGACTACGCTCTGGTGGAGAACCTGGAGACCACCAAGAGGACCGCCGCAGAGATCGAGGTCAAGGCCGAGGAGGCCAAGATCACAGAGGTGGAGATCAACACGGCCAGGGAGAACTACCGTACGGCCGCCTCCAGAGCCTCACTGCTCTACTTCATCATGAACGAGCTGCACAAGATCAACCCCATGTACCAATTCTCATTGAAGGCAAGTCACTATTTGAATATTTTACATGATGTACTGCAAATTAGTGGATGTTATTTTAGAGTAGAAGAATATTCAATTAAATATATAGTGTCATAGTTGCAGTGAACAACCTGAATGTGCACAGAGCAGAGAGTGTTAATGCTGCCCTATTTTAATACAATCATTATTGTTATTATTATTATTATTATTATTATTATTATTATTATTATTTTAATAAGGAACCAAAATCAATTATTTAAAAAAAAAATGTAATCATGCTGCAAATTAACTGAACACCATTCTGTGTTTCAGGCTTTCAGTGTTGTATTCGACAAGGCTATAGACCGAGCAGAACCTGCAGAGGAGCTGAAGCAGCGTGTGCTCAACCTGATCGACTGCATCAGCTACTCCGTGTTTGTGTACACAACCAGAGGTCTGTTCGAGAAAGATAAACTTATCTTCACAACACAGATGGCTTTCCAAATCCTGCTGAAGGGCAAGGAGTTAGATCCAGTGGAGCTGGATTTCCTCCTGAGATTCCCGTCAGTGCCCAACCTGACCACGCCCGTCGACTTCCTCAACAACTACTCATGGGGAGGCATCAAGGTTTGTAATCCTCGCCAGATTCCTTGTTAATTCATCGTCACTGAGGAGGATCACTTATATTAGGAGTTGATAGAATGTTGAATCCTGTTGTGTGTGAAATGGGTGGAAAGGTTCCCGCAGTGATGTAAGCAGCCTGAATGCTCAATTACTTCTCACGGTATAATTTCTCGAAGCTCTCATATCTACTATGAGATAATAATGGCTCTCGTAGCAATCTCTAATACTGTAAAATACTTTAAGCACGTATACTCAAATTACGCGCAAGTGACATTATTGACAAGTACGCAAGAATCAAATTACGTGCATCACAAACAAAATTTTAAATATAAAAAAAGTCTTTGTACTTTTCACTCGCGTATAGAATGGTCGCTGGCAAGTACAAACATAAGCAGTTGCAAAGGTCAATTAATATAGGATTACGCCAAGTAATTAGCAATGAATAGAGCAAGTGGCCTCACCTACCTCGAGTAGGCTTCCTATTGTCAGCTGAATATCAATGTTTAGGTGAGAAGAAACCAGTTACCTTTGCACGTAGAGCGCATAATATAAGTCTGCGCGTAATATAAGTCTTTTACAGTACATGGTAATTGTGCACCTACACTCTGGTGTTGAAAACATGTCCTCAGGTACCTCTAGATGGACATAGTATCCTTCTTTGATGCTGATCATTCTTTGGTGCTGATTTATTTGTCCAGTGGTTGATTTATTTTGCACGGGACATGGCTTGGGGTCCAGACCCTGGCTTGTTTTCCCACTGAAATCACAATTACACTTGTTGCTGGTTTCTTTCCCATATTCATCAATGAGAGGGACTGTATTATATTGCGTTCTCAAATCATGAACTTGACCTTGATAATTAAGACTAGGAAGTATATATAACATTTAAAGAACTATATGCAACATAGCAAGGAATATCATCCTACACTGTACATTGCTGTTCTGTTCTGTGATTTCAGTCTCTGTCCAACATGGATGAATTCAGGAACTTAGACCGAGACATCGAAGGATCGGCCAAACGGTGGAAGAAGTTTGTGGAGAGTGAGTGTCCTGAGAAAGAGAAATTCCCCCAGGAGTGGAAAAACAAGACGTCCCTTCAGAAGCTGTGCATGATGAGAGCACTCCGAGCAGACAGAATGTCCTACGCTGTCGGGTATGTTTGAAGCATGCATGCATGAGCCAGCATGCTAGTGTAGCTGGGTGTGATATAAGATGCTCCTACTGGTCTCGGCCAGCGGGGTTACCCATTTTGCTCATTCAGTAGAGCGTTGGACAATCCAGCAACTCTGGTTTGAATCCAAGGATCGGCATGATCCTCCGTTAGAATGACGCCCAACACGTATTCGAGTTGTTCCCGGTGAACTTCCCTCTGAATTGTTGGACTGAGATGGAAGTAACTGGATTAGTAACTTGAGAATGAGTCGCGGTGTGGAGGGGGAGAATGTAGCCGGGTGTGATTATAAGATGCTCCTACTGGTCTCGGACAGCGGGGTTATCCCTTTATCTCATTTGGTAGACAATTGGATTCGCAATCCAGCAACTTGGGTTCAAATCCTAGGATTCTTATAGTATGGCTACAAACTGTTCTTAGGTTAAGAAGTTCGTAAGAACGTTTCGAGAATACGCCCCCAGAATTTTCAATTAATTAAATTAATGCCTCAATGTTGTGATCTTCTCTCTGTCACCAGGACCTTCATTGAGGAGAAGCTGGGCACAAAGTACACGGAGGGACGGCAGGTGGAGTTTGCCAAGTCCTTCGAAGAGTCTGGCCCCGGCACGCCCATCTTCTTCATCCTGTCCCCTGGGGTGGACCCCCTGAAGGATGTGGAGGCGCTGGGAAAGAAGATCAACTTCTCCGTGGACCAACACAACTTCCACAACATCTCCCTGGGTCAAGGTCAGGAGATCATTGCCGAGCAAGCCATGGATCTGGCAGCCAAGGAGGGTCACTGGGTGGTGCTGCAGGTACGGATCGCTGTCAGACTGTAGGAAGACTGCCTTTAATGCAGCTGTCAGTTAACCTCTCACTGGTCGTGATGTCTGATATGACATCTAAGGCTGGTTAAATATATCGATAATAACAGTTATTATTGATGGATCTATTTAGTAATGATTATCAATATAAAAACTGTTATCAATATCTATCAACAAATTTATTTATTACAAATTAAAGTTTCTATTTACTTGTAATGGACTTCCTGAAATAAGTCCTGAAGACAGGAAGCAAGCAGCAAATCATATGTGAGCAGTATAGATATATTGTCAGCTTGTTAGATAGTAGGACCTAGTATTTTCCTATATTTCTATCTCATATTTCTTTCAAATATGGATTTTTTCCAATAAATTGTAATTAAAAGATAAATATTCCGTCAGAACTGATTTATCCAATATTTACTGAAAATTGATCGATATAGAGCTGACAATTATCGATCTTTCCTATCTGTATCAATAAGCAGCCCTAATGGTGTCTACATCTGTGTCTGCAGAATGTCCATCTGGTGGCCAAGTGGCTGCCCAGCCTGGAGAAGAAGCTTGAGCAGTACAGTGAGGACAGCAGTGAAGATTACCGCGTGTTCATCAGCGCCGAGCCGTCCGGCACCCCGGAGTCTCACATCATCCCTCAAGGCATCCTGGAGACCGCTATCAAGATCACAAATGAACCCCCAACTGGAATGTTTGCCAACCTGCACAAAGCTCTTGACAACTTTAACCA
Organism: Lepetodrilus fucensis; assembly: GCA_032361325.1. Taxonomy (NCBI): domain Eukaryota; kingdom Metazoa; phylum Mollusca; class Gastropoda; order Lepetellida; family Lepetodrilidae; genus Lepetodrilus; species Lepetodrilus fucensis. The sequence continues at coordinate 29,652 of JAUTBV010044443.1, forward strand.
GGTATACACAGCTTGTATTTCCACTTGTGTAACTGCCATATGTAAACTTGGACGAGGTCGCTCCCCAGTATTTCCACTAGAATCTGCTATGATTGCTCTCCATTCCACAGAACAATCATAGCACTATGAGAGTCATTAACGCTTCATGCTAACATACAGAAAAGAACGGAACCCTGAATGTTTACTAATGTTTTGTTATTTTTATGACATTTGCATATATATGGGGTTCAAATACTATATATTCAAATACTATTTATTCATTTTAATAGTTCTCATGTGCTATAGGAACAAAAATCAATGCTCACAGATAGATCTCGTCGCAAATGGGTGAAAGATTCCTGCAGCAACGTTAGACTCCATATTCACTCACTCACTCGCAGATAGATCAGAATTAATTGCAAAGTGAGCTTCAAATTATCTTTTTCCTCTTTCATTCTCCTATAAACTACATATAGCACAGCGTTCCCCGCTCGTACAGTGATGTATAACTCTGTCTTGTCTTGTTCTTGCAGGATACACTTGAGATGTGTGCCAGAGAGACAGAGTTTAAGAGTATTCTAATCTCTCTCTGCTACTTCCATGCCGTGGTGTGCGAGCGGCGTAAGTTCGGCCCGCAGGGCTGGAACCGCGTGTACCCGTACAACACGGGCGATCTGACCATCAGCGTGAACGTGCTGTACAACTATCTGGAGGCTAACGCCAAGGTGCCGTGGGAGGATCTGCGGTACCTGTTCGGCGAGATCATGTACGGCGGCCACATCACCGACGACTGGGACAGACGACTCTGCAAGACGTACCTGGAGGTGTACATGCACTCCGAGATGGTAATAACGCCTGGATTTCTTACAGACAGTGTAATGTAGTGTCCTGGGCAGTGTTTCTGCAAGCTCCTATGTTTATAATGAGACCGTAAGGACTCTCGTAGCCATCTCTAATACATGGCGATTGTACACTTACGAGAGCACCAAGGTCTCATAGTGGATATGAGAGCTATGAGAAAGGATACTCAGACGCATAGCTGCCTATACGCAGATACGCAGATCCAGCCACAGCCACATCAATTTCCTAGCTAACTATATTTTGTTATCAAAACATAAATATAGTACAGTTACAGTAGAAATACATGTATGAAATATTGATTTACATTTGAATACGTTGCAGCAATGCTGGTGCCAAGCAAACACAAACTCTCTCTCCCTGCTGGATTAGGCGCAGGCATTGCTCTTTAGGGCATCTTTGGTTGCCTCCAGCATGGCGAGAATTAAAGAGGAAATTAAAAATGTTTTAATAAAAAAAAAAAAGTTTTTAGTCTTGTGTTAATTTTTTTTAAATAAGTCCGCCTCATCTCCAATTCTGTGACTGTACAACTATACAACTGTGTTCCAGCTTGACGGAGAGCTGTACTTAGCCCCAGGCTTCCCAGTGCCCCCCAACTCAGACTACAAGGGCTACCACGCCTACATCGACGAGGTGCTACCCCCCGAGAGCCCCTACCTGTACGGCCTTCACCCCAACGCCGAGATCGAGTTCCTCACAACCACCTCGGAGAACCTGTTCCGCACTGTGTTTGAGATGCAGCCACGTGACGCGGGAGCTGGAGCCGGCGCGGGCGTCAGTCGTGAGGAGAAGGTAAAGCGTCTTATCTCCTCTCTCAGCAGCTTGTCCGACACAATGTTCTTGGAGTGTACATGTATGCTGTATATATGCTACAGTCTCCCTCAGCAGTGTGGATTACACTGTAAGGTCGTATCTGTAGTGTTAATATACTACAGATATTTTATACCCTTATACTATATTGTGTCATCTTGTAAGAAATATAATCTATACTAACTATTCTATGCATTTCCTAATATATATTTATGTCCTTGTCAAAGATATAGGCAATTATTTAAGATTGTTTTATTATTTTAAAATAAAACATAAAACATTAAAATGTTTTTTGAAGAAAGCAAAAAGGAAGAAAGAAAATTAATGTGCCTTGTGTCTTTAACAAGAACTAGCATTCATGTCACATGAACTAATATATGTATTCTTAATTATATTTTCCTTCTAGAAAAGTCTGCTTCTATTTATGCTATGAATGTATGCTTTCTCACTTATGCTTTCATATATTCATTTATGCATTTCTGCAAAATGTCAACCTTTTGTACACATTTCATCAATAATATCTTCCTAAATTTGTGGTACCTGAAATGGATTTTCAATCAATAAATAAATACAATAATAAAAGCAATCAATCAATAAATCAAATTAATTTAGCTTTAATAATATTATTTTTTGGATAGTTGCTAAAGTTCATATCGGACACTAATGTCATGTGTACCGTATTTTTCCATAATCACTCCATTATCCTCTATGTCTATCGTTTCTCAAAGCTCGTCCTCTTGTATATTTTCTGCTAGTCTCTCACTGTTGGACTGAAGAAGGTACAGTGTATACCTCAGGGTATCAGGGTCATGCATCAAGTTCTAGCACTTGCATGAAGCATTCTATGTCACAACATTGCATTGTCGGAGCAAATCAGAAACTCGTCCCTTTTTTCCCCTGATGTATTTGTTCTATTGCCTGGATTAGACAGAAGTTTTAATCAACCTCAACATGATCCGTGTCTTTGTTTTGTCCACTGGATTAGTTGTGGTAGTTGATTAAGAGTGTTGGACTTCGGAGCCAAAGGTTCCAGGTTCAAATCCCGCCCAGGGGTCCCTGCATCAATGTTCGCGAAAGTTACCTTTCTGACGCGATATTGATAGGATGCACTGACTGTAGAGTGGCAATGCAGTTATCATCCTTGGTCTTGTCAGTACCAGCTGGTGCTCGCAGGTTTACTGCAACATTCAGCGCTACGGATGTTGCTGGTTTCCTCCTGCCCTAAATCGTCGCAAATGGGTGAAAGATTCCCGCAGCGACGTTAAACTCTATATTCACTCACTCCTGCCCTAAACTGAAAAGTCGTGATATAAGTGAAAGAATCTTGAAAGCAACTCTAAACCCCAATTAAAAAAAATATATATTAATAAAATAATATAAAATAATTGTTTTTATATTTTTATAACGAGCATGGTTTATTTCAGGGAAGACCGAGACGAGATCCGTCTGATACCAATAGCTTCAGGATTTGACCTCTGCCTCGTAGTCGCGCCGGCAATTGTGTACTCACGAAGGGAAGCTACGGACAACATTGATGAAGTAATAACCACTGTGATGACTCATAGATTTTATAACTCTACTTTGACAAATTTATCAGAACAACTTAGGGGACTGAAACTCACGGGTTGGGGTGATGTGGTCAGTGGTGGAACTGTTATAAAGTTGAGGTCTGAACTTTTTTTTGGAGAAATCTAGGGCTGTTCTAGAATTTTGAGCCCTTTTGAACCCTGAAATATGCATGATTATACACTACATGTAGTTTCCCTAAATTGACAAATGTGTGCTATAACTGAAATAATCTTGAAAGTGACACTACACTTGAATACACAAAAAGGATTTCCATAATCAATTTGTTTGTGTAATTTCAGCACGTGCTAGTCAGTGGATACGCATCTGAAGTAAATGTCACAAGCGACCTTGACCTCTGCCTCAGTACAAACCAGATCCACCTGGTGACACATCTCGCCGAAAGAAGCATAAAAAAACTGGTAAACATTGACAACAAGCACCCCGGTATGCCGTCCTCTCACCAAACTCGTTCCAGGACGCCACGTCGCAAGCAGGACCACCACGACAGCGGTGTCGAGAGCGACCTCTCCATCGTGACCCTCGACCGACAGGTCAGGTCGGCCGCATCCTCCAAGGTCGTGACCTCGGCCGACCTTGGCCTGGGATCAAAGGTCATGCCGTTCAACATCCTCCTAACGGCGGGACGTATTTCCTGCATCGTGTACTCGCACAGCGAGCATCAAGCGGAACCGGCCCCATCCAGACTCGAGGAACCGCCTCGAACAACAAGCCGGAAATCCAAATCTGTCGAGTCTTTCAAGGGAGATAATTTGGAACATTTGAGCAGGAACGCTGCGTCGCCAGTCAGCGATAGCGATTCCATCCTCCTGCAGTACGACACATGTTCTGATTTTGAGTTCATGCACAGGCGAAGCAGTGAGGACGAGAGGGAGAAAGATCGGAAGGCGATTCAGGCGGGGACCGTTTGTCTGCGGCCGTTCCTGTATCTGTATTTTGCACAGCCACACACCATCATCTCGTGTCAGTCCGCCAGCCAGAAGTTCGAGATGTCTTGCTACGATATCATTATCAAGGGGCCGTCCGAGTGCGATCCTATACCAGGTACGGTGTCAACGATGTTCAGATTTCTTTTGATAGCTTGTTTTGATTTCTGGATGCAGTTGGTTAAAACATTGTCATTTTCAATGTTGATGATGGTGATAATGATGTCAGTAGTGATTTAGCAGTACAAATACTGTCCTGGGAGTCTGGCATTAATGTTCTCTTAAAGTTACCTTTCTAACAGTCATAATATGATGCAGTGTCTGTACCATGGTCCATCAGTACCAGCCAGTGCTTACAGATTTACTGCAACATTCAGTGCTACAGATGTTGCAGGTTTCTGCTGACCTAAACTGACAAACCGTGATATGAGTAAAATAATCTTTTAAGCGGCTCTAAACCATAAGTAATGGGGTTTTTTTAAATAAAAAAATATAATAATGTGATATGAGCGAAATAATCTCCAAGCCACAAATAAAAAAAATAAAAAAAATAAAAATATAATATCGTTCCAGTGGATGAGCATCGTGTACTCCCCGACCGCTCGGACTTCAACAGCTACTGGATCGAGACCCGAGCGGGGCAGCCTCACCCTAAGACCGGGATCCCTCCCAGCATCTACACCCTGCAGATCACAGACTTCCTCCAGTCCGCTGGTACGACCTGTACTTATATCAGGGATTGAAATTAACACTAGCCCACTAGCTATTATTTCCAATGCTATGGGTATCCTAAAAACTGGTATAAATTCAGAGAATAGGTACCTGGAAGGATGATACAGGCATATGAATGAAAGTTTGAGTTGTATATTCCCGAGGGAGCTGAGAAGGAAAATGAAAGCACATTGACCCATTGACTGGGGTCATAATAGGACACTTTGAATACGCATTAAGTTCAATATTCATGCTTGTGGACATGTATTCTGAATTATTTAAAGATTTATACACTTTTCTTACAGCAAATGTCACCTTGAAACTTGAGCGACCAATCAAAATGAATCTCAGCCTGTTTAAAGTTGAACAAATTCTGGATTTTGTTGGGGAGATAACTCCAGCACCAAGGACAAGCACTCCGCAGAAATCGCAGGCTGTTTTTGAAACAATGGTAGAATCTGGGGAACATAGTTCAAGCATGTCAAGCACAGGTAAATACATTGTGCATTTCTATGTCTTCCTTGTTATGTTAGTACCAGGTTTACTGCAACATTCAGTGATATGGATGTTGCGGGTTTCCTCTGCCATAAACTGACAGTGATACAAGTGAAAGAATCTTGAAAGTGGCTCTAAACTCCAATTAAATAATAATAAATCTATAAATCAATTACAAAATTAAAACTAATTTGCGTTACTTTTTTCCCACTCACTATAATGTTGTGCTTTGATTGTAGGATTTATTTCAAAGCTAAACCACTTGGAGTTTACCACAAGTCAGATTGTTATTGCCATGGAGACGACATCAGAAGACCAACATAAGTTGCCGGGGTGTGTCGTGTCCGCCTCCTCTCTCCGGGTCGTCACAGAGTTCTGCCAAGCCAATCATGGTAAGTCAATGCCTGGAATATTACTATCAGACAGAGTGTTTCTCGAAGCTCTCATATCCACCACGAGACCATAGCGCTCTTGTATGTGTACGATCCCCATGTATTAGAGATAGCTATGTGCGTTCTTATGGTCTCGTAATAGATATGAGAACCTCAAGCAACGATACCCAGTAGTATATAGTTTGATATCAGGAATGGCGTTTATTCTTCGTATTATTAACCTATATTTATGTTATTGGAAGTTTCTTTTAATAATGACTGCAAAAATATACGAAAAAGCTCTGGGGATTTTTTTAGAAGCTCTCATAACTACTATTATATGACATAAGCATTCTCATAATGCTCTCTTTTACATGGCGATAGGGAACTTTTGAGAGGGCTATGGTCATAGTGGATATGAGAACTTGAGAAATTATAACCTGGGCCCATATTCTAAGAACTTCTTAGTGAGAAAAGACTAACTGGGTTTCTGCTAATTAACATTAGCAGAAACCCAGTTAGTCACATTCTTAGTACTGTAAATCATGAAATTAATGCGTCACTAATTTAATGCGACCTAGATTTTAGACGTAAATGCGACACCAATAAAATGCGAACTGCCATGTCTCCATACATGTTTTCCTCCAAGTCTTACCTTTAACGCGCAGCAATTAAATGCGACAATATGCGGTTGCATTTTTCGCATTAATATTCTGCTTGCATTAATTTCATGATTTACAGTATATGGTAAATTATTGTGGAAGATGTTATTGCTATAAGAAGTTGTCCCTGTGGTTATTAACCTTGTTGTGCGTTCTTCCAGACACAGTGATAACACTGTTTCTCATGTTAGATAGATGTGTTTGTGGAGGCATCCATTAGGAACTAACACCACAGTCCCGTCAATACCTGTGATTAGACATCTAACAAGACTGTAGTCTCTGTACCATGTGTTTACTATGGGGAGTTTATAATAAAAGGGGGTCTTTCGATCTGGCAGTGATAAATGGTTTTCTGATAAGATTTCCACCTGTCTTCCCTGTAATATTTCAATGTGTTTATCACTGACCTATTGGGAGAAAGACACCACTGTACTCACGGTTGTTTGTTGTAATTTGAAAGCCTACAATTATTTATGTCCTTTTGAAAAAGATATCTAGGAAGAAATAGAAAGAAAAAAAAAAGAGAAAAAATAATATTTAGTTTGTAAATAGAATAAGTGATTCCGAATTGTCTCACAACTTAATTAGTTACTGAAAAAAAACACATGAAATAATGGTGCTATGTTATTGCAGCCGTGCTATAGCAGTCAAACCAACAACATTAGATTTAGTAATCACGATTAATGTTTATGGAAATTACTCGATAGATTACAAGCACCACCCAATTTTAGACAAGTGTCTCAATCTTTTCCCGTCTTGCTTTGAAAATTGAGAATACTTGGTAAACAACTATATTGGCCCTTTCCATTCTTGGAAGATAAAGATAGTGAAAAACAGATTTATGGCACCAGTGAAAAACAGATTTATGGCACCACAGGGATAAATTTAAGTTACATGGAAATGTTATCAATGACAATATGTTCTGTGGCCATTGGTCCTGGATGCTCTGATAATATAAATAAAATGTTGTATACTTTGTAATGTTAGTTACTTGTTTCATAGGCATGGCTTTCTTGGTAAAACTTACATGATAGGTAGCAAATTATATTGAAAAGATATGTATGTATATTGTACATGCACTTCAAATCATAGACATGTATCATAAGAATTGCAGGTATGTTGTATTTTGAAAGTATAATGTTAATATTTAATAAATTAAAAATATTAATTTTTGTAATTGTTTTGGAAGGCATCGGGGAAACCTGATTGTAAAACCTGATTGTCTTGAGGTATCAATGTAATCATCTATAATATTAGTAATACATTTGTAATATACAAAAACTATCCAGCTTTTGTGTACATTTTCCATGTGCAAAAACATTACAATTTGAGAGAAACACCTGTATTATGGAAATCTTAATCTTCACATGGTAGTGTATCTGGTATTGACTGAAACAGTAGTTAGATTGAGAAGGGGTTACATTACGCACTAGACCACCCTGACATCTACATCCATTTCTTTCACATTTCCGACATTTAAAGTCTAGTTATTAACTGGATATGCCATTTTGTTGATAAAACTCTGTGAACCAAGCTAAAGACGGCTCTTACGATATGTCAATCAAAGTCTGTGAACCAAGCTAAAGAGGGATCTTACGATATGTCAATCAAAGTCTGTGAATCAAGCTAAAGAGGGATCTTACAATATGTCAATCAAAGTCTTGGAAGTCCATGGAACTCCATTACACTCGCCAGAAAACTTATCATTGCATGAGCACCTACTGTTGACGTTGTTTGACCTTCTGTGTGTATGATGTTAATAATGCTTGACTTCCCACCTAGGGAATTTGCAAATATCGCCCCGGCATCAATGTTTGTGAAAGTTACATTTCTGACACAATATTGATAGGATGCAATGTCTGTATCATGGCAATACAGTTACCATCCTTGGTTTGTCCGTACCAGCTGGTGCTCGCAGGTTTACTGCAACATTCAGGGCTACGGATGTAGCGGGTTTCCTCATGCCCTAAACTGACAAGTGATGATATTAGTGAATTTCTTTTCTAGAAAGCAACTCTAAACCCCAATTCCCCCCACTCCCCGAATAATAAGGAATTTGCAACAGTTGTCTCGGGGCAGTAGTCTGTAAGGTGTGATGTCGATTGTCGATTGCATTCAGGGAGAAACAGCTATTCATGTTTTCTTTTCATAATTGATGGAGGATCGAGTCGATTTAACGAGAGTTTCATCGTCGCTGACACATGCTGGGGCTCAAGTCTTATCGTTGCGATATGTTTTAGACATTGATCTACACATGGGAGTATTACATGGGTTAGACATTGATCTACAGATGGGATTATTACATGGGTTAGACATTGATCTACAGATGGGATTATTACATGGGTGCTGTGTTGCACATGTTCTTCTTACTGGACCTGTCTTGTTGAGTGCGTCTAAAATGTTGACATCTAAAATGAGAAATCTTCGTATCTTAATGAAACCAAAATGGCAGTAAGATATTTGCACTATACAGTAGACCTCGCATGTAGCGGCCTGGCATAAACCGGACACTCGCCTATAACGTACGGAATCTGAAGTATATTTAGGAAACAAGATGGCATTGTTTGGTTTCTTGATATCTTATGATTGTTTCCATGGAAATGCAGTTTGCTTCAATTCTGTACTGCGATTATGTACTAATTATCCAAAATAAATGTGGAATTTGATGGTGGTGACGTGTGACGTTTTTCACCTCATTACAAATGTCTAATCAAACCTGATGAATTATGTGTTCAAATTATGTACCAATATGGAATTGTAATAATTATCTGATCACATGAAATTGTGAATAGTATCCAATGTTAAGTGTAACACCCTAAAAATGGACATTAAATGTCAATGCTGTAAGATGAAATTTAATGTCGACACTAAGAAATATTATTTGCTGTTTAATGCAAATCCATTCAGATGTATGTTAAATGTTAACATTTTCCCTAGTATTTTAAAATAGCTTTTTGATGTCTAATTTAAAAAATCTGTAAAATTGCCATTTTTAATGTCAATGTTGTCAGACAATAAGTATCGATAGATGTTTTTAAAGTTTCAAGTCTCTAAGACATACTTTCATCAACAGTCAACAAGAATGATCTCCAATGAACCAAGGGAGGTAACTGAACACAATACAGTTTTATGCAATCATTGAACTTTTACTTACAACCAAACTGTGGTATGCAACTTTTACCAGGACACCTCTCAACCAATCAAATCACTAGACTTATCACATATTTTGGATACTAAGATGTCACAAGCAAGAGTGGCGACCAATGAACCAAGGGGGGTAACTGAATACTGTACAAACATTCACTGCATCTCGTTACCCACAGTAACGTTAATCAACCATTCATGGTACTGTACCATGAATGTGGAACAGGGGTCTTATTCTCGTTCTTATAAATTTCTTAGCCTAAGAATGGTTCTTATGATTCTTATAGTATGGCTACGAAGTGTTCTTAGGCTAAGAAGTCCCTGTGTACCTTCAGAAACTATTGATAAGACCTTAGTAAAACTTTATCGATACTTCACTGACTTCATTGATATTTGTTAGATCTATGCCATCTACTATTAAGAATTAACCTATCATGAACTGTCAATCTTCCATTGAGTGACGGTACACATCAGCCAATCAGGATACAGCTACACTTAAAATTTGATGTATTCCTGTTAGAGCTGCAACGAATACACCTAGTGGTGAATATGATACGTATCACGAATATGGGGTGCCGAATACGAATATTATTCGTATATTCATCTGAATGTAAATACTTATAAAAAAAATAATGAAAGACAGTAAATTAACCAAGTCAATTCTATGAGATGATTAAAATAAAAATAAATGAGATGATTAAAATAAAAAAATAGTTCAAACAACTTCTTTAAAAAAAATCCACTCAAAATAATCGATGTATTAGCTATTAATTGAGAGAATGCATGCCAACTATTCCCACATTTA
>JAUTBV010044444.1:0-20594 GCA_032361325.1 Lepetodrilus fucensis
AAGGAACTATTTATTTACGAGGCATGAACACAGTGACGTCACTGTTAAATCGGTGGAGTAAATTATGTATTCATGAGCGAGACCTAAAATAGACTGAGCTGACAGCGGGGAAACACTCTTGTAAACATCAACTGCTTTGTTGCATGTTTGGGTGTTGTATTGTAATAAATAAAATACTAAACTCGCTTCCGTGTGATACCATTGTTATTGTCGCTCGTTAGATAACAAAACTAGTCACTCGTTTCATAAAACGGGTATCACACGGAAGCTCGTTTAGTATTCTCTATTTATACCTTACATTTGAGCACATTGCTTTAGTTACATTATTGGGTGATAAATAGAATCTCCACCTCGTGTCTTTTGATACCTATATTATCCTACTCGTTGATAAAAGTAACCAAAATCCTCAGCAAAGTCCTTTTTTTTTAATACTTTCATCAACTCGTAGGATACCATTGGTATCAAAAGACACGAGGTGGAGATTCTCTATATACAGTGTATATAGATGTAAGTAAATGTTTATCGAACCATGCTAGCTGCCAGGGCCCCGTTGCTCAGAACAGTTGTGGTTACAATTGATTCCAAGTCATTGCCTGAAATAATGTTTATTGCTGAAATGGTCACTTGCTTGAACTTGACCGTTCATGGACACATTAATTATGCCGTTTGTCGTGATATTGGAACGCACAGAATACGCGTGTCAGAATTGTCAGAATTGCAATTTCTTATTTTTAAGTGACTGAAACATTACTCGTATTCCTATGTATTCTAATAAAAGCTATCACGGGTGGTTGTCTGTTGTCCACAGTAATTAGCTATTGGCAATTGCAAGTAAAACCAAAAATAACAAAGTCATATCAGGAATATATTTGAATATTTATGTACACCTTTATCAAACATAACACACACGCGAACACAGACGCACGTGCACACACATACACATACACATAATAAACCATGTAAACTCAGACGCCTGCATCAAAGTAAAACAATACATATATTTGTTTGATGCAAGCAACATGTCCTTGCAATCTAAAACATTTAGAAAATGTATATTCGACATTTACATTAAAAGCATTTAGCACATGTGCACATACATTACACATTTTCAAACAATTGTTTTTAGAGATATTGTGTAGTAACTATGAGAACATGGTTAGTCCAAAAATAGGTGTTAATCGATCATTCTAATTTCGTCATAAGATAAACAGCGATTTATATATTAACAATAATGTAGGCCTACGCGATATTAAGCAAACTATATTTAAATTGACAAATCCATATACAGTATTAAGGTCAATGATAATACAATTAAAGTAAAGCAATAGCATTGTTTATGACCATAACAGCTTACTGGTCATCACGTCGTGTAGTTTGTCTTTAGTAAACATTCCATAATTTATAAATAATGCCAAGGTTTAAGTACCCCCTTACCTAAAGTCATCTGTTTCAGATCATTTTAATTTGTTATTGGTACTCGTAACAGTTCACCAAATTCGACTAGAGACACAAGCCTACTACCAGCGCACTGCTACACATCAACGCATTTAATATTGCATTCCGTGAGGCTCTGAAAATTGTTTCCGTTTCCGCGGCAGCCGTTGTACTGGAATTCTTCACATTCCCCAGTTTCACGATTATAGTAGAAGTTGAAAAAGATTGCCCGACAGTAGCCCTGTTGTTTAGGTAGTAGGCATTGATCCTCTGTGGGAGAAAATAAGAACATGTTGGATAGTTGGAACAGAAACATAAAAAAACAACCAGTTAGATGTCCAGGTGTCCGTTGCACGAGTGCTACAATAGTTGTAACTGGGCTCCCGCCACAATAAAAAGCGTTGACGTTACAATAGTTGTAGCCTACAAGAGCGTCGTGCAACGGACACCTGAATGTCCCTCACTGATGTTGTAGAGAGCTGCGGATGGCTGGTGAGGTGAATCAGCTGTCGGTGGAGCTGGAGCAGGCCCGAGAACAGGTCAATACCAAGACTCAGGAGAACCTGAAAGTGAGTCTGGCTCCGCTTTCTTACCTATCTGACAGTGTGTGGTCAACTCTAGCAGTGTCAGGCTGATGTTAATAAGCTCTGAGGACATGCTTCAGCAAGTGCCTTAATTCTGCCCATTCCGTAGACTATAGAAGCTTCTAGATGGCTTCTTACTTGAATACTGCATCTCTTCTAGTAATTCAACCTTTGCAACTAAGATAATATTAAGATGGAAGATATTAACCTGCCCATATTGTCATAGATGAATAATGTGAGCAGTGATAACGTTTTAGTTGAAACAATTATGATGTCTTCCATGAACAATGAGAAAGGCTCTTCCCTTGTGACTTGTGATCGGGAATGGGTGGAAGATTCAGTTGGAACTCTAAGGGCCTGCTCCTTTCTATCTGTAATGTCTGTACTTGTTGTCCGACGCATGCGCAGTTACCAAGGATCAATACCGCACAGTGTAACTGTGCATGCGTCGGACAGAAAGTACAGACATTACAGCTAGAAAGGAGCAGGTCCTAAGCATAAAATCACTCGCCAAATCTTTCCTTACATAATGTCTTGTGCTATTTCAGTTCCAGCAGGAGGTGTTATCATTAGAAAGCCAGCTGGAAGGAGTCAAGTCTCAACTGAGTGACGCCCAGAAGACACTGATGGTGGAAGAGAAGGTGCAGGTGGAGCTCAGCACGCGGTTAGAACAGCAGAAGGAGGAAATCAAAAGCCTCCAGGAAGCAATGATCAAGAAGGCAGAAGAGAAAAGTGAGATCGAAAACAAGGAACTCTTGTGAGCAAACTGAAGTCAACTCTGATATTTAATGTCAATGTTACATATATGCCAACAGCTATTATTTATTTGTGTTGGAACTGATTGTGGGTAAGCAATCATATTTGGTATGCAATCTTCAAAATCATCCTTTTAAGTGTACTATCTCATAATATATCCTCCGATACTCAGTTTCCGGACCGATAAGCGTAGATCGCATATTTCGTGAAATATACAAAACTAAACTTCAAATTGTTGTTCTTACCTGTACATTGAACATTTAATCCATGAAATAAACACAGTTCCTTATGCAACTAAAGTCCTCGGTAACACACATGGCCATCATTAGATAGCGTGTCAACATACTCTAGCTAAAATGAACGACTGGTGTTACCGGACACAACAGATGCGTAGCCATTAAACACATTTTTGGCCAAGAGTTCTTTGTTCTGAAAATCCGATAGTATAAACAATCAACAAAGCAGACAACCATTTCCCATGTGTACTGAACATTTCGTTTGTGTGTTATTAGTGACTTTCCATTTGTGTGTTATTGGTTACTTTCTAATGTTGGTGAATTTACACTAAAATTCACAATTTGACACTAGGTAAAATTGTATAAGATTACAACATTTAGGTGTCATACTTATGCATGGGAGTTTTATCCAAAGAATTTGTGTAGAACTAACAAAAATAAGCTGACTTGTCAACTTGGGACACTTGATGACATCAGATCTCTATTTATATCGCGATAAATCACGGAACAAAATGGCCAACCGAATACTGGGGTGGTCTGTAAACTGAGTATCAGACGATAATGTATAACAGATTGTGTACAAACAAAATCCAAATATATCCTGAGTAGCAGCTGTCGTTAACATTATATACATACCATTACATGAACCGACCTGACTGTGTTCTGGTTGTTCTGATTGTTCTAGTTTTTGTGACTGTTCTGACTATGTTCTGGTTGTTGTGACTGTTCTGGTTGTTCTGACTGTGTTCTGGTTGTTCTGACTGTTCTGGTTGTTGTGACTATGTTCTGGTTATTCTGACAGTTCCGACTGTTCTGGTTGTTCTGGTTCCGACAGTGTTCCGGTTGTTCTGACTACATGTTCTGGTTGTTCTGACTGCTCTGGTTGTTCTGACAGTTCTGACTGCTCTGGTTGATCTGACTGTGTTCTGGTTGTTCTGACTGTTCTGGTTGTTCTGACTGATCTGACTATGTTCTGACTGTTGCTGCTGTCCACCCACAGGAACGAGATCAAGGAGCTGACTCAGCAGATGCAGATGAACATGGACAAGCAGCTGACCTGTGACACAGAGACGAGGGAGAGGGAGATGAACATGTCGGAGGAATTCAACAGGAGGCTGAGCCGGATGGAGGCCGACCTGACCACGGAGAAGGCCATCCACAAGATCACGCGGCACTCGCTGGAGGCCCAGGAGGAGGCCAACAATGTCCTCCGGCAGCAGCTTCTCAAGAAGAAGTCTGCACACCCAGAAAAGTAGGTGTTCTCATTAACAACAACCAATTAAACGCAGTTATCCTTCTTACTAAGCATTATATATAATACAGAAATTTCAGAACTGCTAATAAACTACCTTTTAAACATTTAAAGCGAAAACAAATTAATTATTATTACGAAATGTTTAAATATACAGCCTATACTAACTGCAACTATGCAAAATTGTTCACCTTTTGGTCCTTTCTGATATAGCAAGTCAGGGCAAGTCGCAAAGGCACCAAAGGTGCTAAATGTTAAAAAGTAGGTTGCCTGCAGTACAATCAAATTAAGTTGCCTCAGTATGTCGAGCATATGTTAGTCCAGAGCCGCAGTGTCGCAGCCAGAATCTTTTACCTATATTTGATTATGATATGGTTTACGGCAGATATAGCAGTCGATTAAAATATGTATTTAGTATCCACTCTGCTGTGCAAAGTCTGCATCTATAATTCTTTTCAGATACATATATACTAGAACTGCCAGTATGACAGTGTTCACTGTATTTTTTTTACCATCTTTTCAAACCAATGACTCTAAAAATGCATTCTAGATGATGAGTGGGGGGTGGTCACAAATGATGCAAAACATGGTACTAACTGAGATTTGACTTCTAGTTGTGTTTTGACAATCATTTTGACTCCCGAATGTGCAAGAACCCTAATTTGCGCTATACACTATCTCTCATACCACTGTACTTTCACTTCCAGGAAGATGAGGGATCGTAATGACGAAATCAATGCCATCATCTCGCGGTCGCAGGTGCGGGCCCAGGCTATGCTGTCGCCGGGCTTATACCTGGACGGCACTCTGCGACACATGAACACGCCACAAGACTGCAGCACTAACTCTTCCCCAGACAGCACGTCCGACGTGTCTTTCAGAAGTACCAGCCCCATGTACTCCTGCTTCCTGTCCAAGAACACCCACGAGACTCAGAATAACTAACAGCACTACGTCTATGTCTGTCTACGTGTTTTTCATCCCAGTAATTATCTCATGCTACCTACCAGTATAAATGTTGTTGTCTATGTACCCATTACATTGTATTATGTTCATTGACAGCGACAACCAATAATTGTTAAATGTAAAATGATTTCCTGACCGCTTACCGTAGCAAATCAGAGTCAAACCAATATTATATGAATGCAACTTTTTTTTTTTATATATATATTAAACCCATCTTATATCATGTATTTCAAGTTGGAACTTTTTTGATACCATTAAGTGTACATGGTTGAACATCAATCATGTTATACATAGGATTGATTCAGACAAGGAATATATATCTATATATATATCTATCTATATACAACAAATTATTCAACATATATAAACCAAGCCGAATTGACTACACTGAATCACAACTATATATTGATTCAAGGGATGTTTGGTGAAACACTGTAAACTTTTTGATAAGAATGTATTACTGTTAGCTAGGGTGTATTATATTAGCTGATAAAGGTTAATAAATTTAAATGTAACGAGAATTAATCCATACTAAATGAATTTATTTGTGAGTACAATGAAGTTCTTCCAATAAATTGTATATACAACGGAATCAGGTTAAGGCAAATTGTAGATATAATACTTAAGTTAAGGTATAAATGTCGGAATGTACATACATGATAGAACGGATGTAGACTGTAGACCGGCAAGTCACAGTTGTGGTAATTATAGGAAAAGTGCTTTGCACTCCAGCAGCTCAGGAAAAGTGTTGATACCACAGTACTGAAGTTCTGTCAAAAATTGTAAAAACAACTGATTTGGGTATGATTAACGTGTAGATATTTAACACTTAAAGTATATATGTTGGATTGTACATAGATCTACAGAATGGATTGATACAATTTGGAAAATACAATGCCCCCGATTTCTCATAACCAACTTGAGTTTGAGATTTTTCTCAGCTGATATTTCTCCCATTGACTCAATGATGTAACTTTTGTAAAACCTCAGCTGGGTTTGAATTTTTAATCTAATTACAGTACTGAGTCAATGGGAGAAATCTCAGCTGAGCAAAACTTCAAAATCAAAGTTTGTTTTGAGAAATTGGGGCCAATTGTAGAGGGGATGACGATAATGGCTGCTCGATATCGAGTGGCAACGTCTTTGAAACAGGCTGTAGACTTCCTTTCTATATAATTGTGTTGACTCGATAACGTGTAATTTGTAATTGACTGCTGAGCAAAATTTTGAACTGAATAAATGCTACCAATAACATAATAAACATCTGTGAGGAATGCAATATTATTAACAACAAATGTTTATTTTTAGTTTGGAGATTCTTGTTACTTAAAGGTTGCCATGATGGATCATCAATACAGTGAAGTCAATTCGGTCAAGGAAATTAATATCTATATACATGTATACATATTTTTTAAATATTTTTTCAAACCAAATAATGATCTCGTGCTATTAGTAGTTTATTTACTCATTGTACTAAAGTATAATTGAATTGAATTTATTTGAATTAATTAGCTATTTGCTGTAAAAGCATTACCAAATATGTTTACCTTCAATAGGATTAGTATTTAGTATGCACATTTTACGAATATTACTTATAGTTCTGAATTAATTCAAGTAAACTTTCCACTATATACATGCATGTTGATAAGAAATTCCAATATTAACGAGAATTTACCAATATTCCTAGTGATGTAACTATTAGAACTTTGAATAAATACATATACAATGATTAAAAACTAACTTGTAAGTTATTTCATTGCCCTCCATGCAGTCGCAGGCCTTCCCATCTAACGGCTGTATAAACTCAAATGGCGGGCTAATAGACCTCTGCACCGGCCAATAAGCAAGTGACGTCACAAACTTGCCAGACTTGCAGAGGGAAATGGCAGGCAATCATCACACAGCAATCCAGCAAGAAATGTGATTCATATTGTATATCTATACTGTGAATCGTATTGGGATATAATATTGGATGCAAAGAATGCACACACAAAATGAGTGATGTTTTGCAGTCATATTTCTGTTGGTTATGCTTATTAGCTCATAACCAGGTACAGTGTTCATGAGTCAAAGGAACAAAAGTATAACTTACAACAATTACTGAATTTACTGCTAAGCTTGACAAACACAGTACTTTGAAAATAAGTGTGCATTCAAATCTAAATCGTATGCACTGGTATAAATAAAAATAATTGATATTTATAGCTATTTAATTTTCTGTATAATAGCAGTTGATTGACCTGTATATAATGGACAATGTTTCGCTACCCATTCATGTATATGGCCAACTCTTTCCCAATTGGAATTCCCAATTGCAATTCAATAGCATTTATATTCTGATTATAGAAGATATTTATTTTCTAAAAACATCCAGAAAGGGGGAGGTAATCCCGCGGTGAGGGGGGTGGGGGTGGGAGGGGAGGTAATGTCGTAACATCACGTTACACTTGGATGAACTACGATATAGTGTAGATCTGTGGCTGTATTGCTGCACAGTATTATCTCCTCACTCACATTATTTATAACTACAGCTTGCAGATGTGCAGGAATAGATATAGTATATGTCGTAAAAGGGTGAGGCTGTCCCCGCTTTATGGCCATTGCAAGTTGTTTACAAATGGACGGCTAGTGATCTGCGGGCACTGATCAAGAACTACGCCGAGTCTACAGGTGTATCTCTCATTTGTGTGTGTTGCTATGGTAAGTCGGCGTCTTTCTGTCTATATAAGTCTAACTCAATAATGTACTGTACGTTATGTTATCGAAATGTTGCAAAGCAAGTTCTAAATCTCGGTATCGCCGAACGCCTCCATTTCGGACATTTTAGTTGTTGAGTTGTGATTTGTTGACCCGTGTCACTGGACCGAGTTCAGTCGATTATGATGTGTTGTACATATGCCTAGAACAAGTTGTTCTGCAAAATAAATTGCAGTTTACAGTAGCTGCGGTTAAGTAGTTAGCCTCTATGTTAATTGTGTCTTATTAATCATAGTATTATTGTTTACATTTTATTGGCACCAATTTTACCAAAGAATGCCAATAAAATGTAAACAATAATAATAAGGTACAACATAGAGCTATGAAAACAGCTACCGGTAGTTCCTGTATTTAGACCTACCTGAAATTTGGATTTGGATTTAATATCCCAATTTGCCAAATAAGTACATGCACCTTGATTTGAAAAGGAACATGGATATTTCGGATGATACAATGAAATATAGCAATCACTGGATTTTTCGATTCTCTCGAAGCCATGTCATCAGCTCATTGAAGATTACGCACCAGGCCTGGACAGCAAGACATAATGTTGTTGTTTCAATTAAAACAAGTGCAAACTATATATTTTGCCTAATTTTGGATTAAAAGATTACAGATGTTTCCAAAGTGGCATTTTCCGTAATTAAACCCAGGGCCTAAATATGTTCTCACAGTTACGGTAGTTTACAACTTGTAATTACTAAATTTTGATAATAATAATATCTAAATCTATGCTAAATAATAAAGTTACAGGGGCCGTGATAGGCCACCTTTTGGCTTTGCGCACATTTATTCTAGTACTAATGGTGACAGCGCACTGACCCATGACCCGACTAGATTATCCGTGGTCATAACGATGTGAATTGGTATTGTCAATATTCGCTCGAGATTCCTCAAGCCTTACTTGCTGACCATACCAATATACAAAGTCTCATATGATCAGCAGGGAAGACAAGAGGAATCTTTAGCTACGTCTATATAAAAACATGATTAAAATTGAGATTTTCTTGTACTACCATGTGTCACAATACAGTACTACAATCATTCAGCATCAACCTGTACAGCTGACTACAAACTCCCAATTAAATTTATTTTATACCCACAATTTGGAGGATACCAAAGACCATTAATTATGGTGGCAATCAAGTTGGTGTATGGAAACCACACTGTACTATTTATGTATCTCCTGAAAGAAATACAGTAGACCTCGCATATAATGTACTCATTGGAACCGGCTATTTGTGTCCGTTATATGTGAAGAAGTCCGTTATCATGGTTATAGGCGAATGTCCAGTTTATGCGAGGCCGTTATATGTGAGGACTACTGTAATGATAAAACTTTGACTTTCTGGTCCCACCACCACCACCAGCCACCCAACCTGTAAGGTAGGTAGGGAGAATTGCCAAGACAATATTCTTGAAATAACGCTCTATATCCTCATCTTTCTGACACATGACATGCATTTGTTGAAACTAACATATTGATCTCTAGAAGGGCGTGTACATCATGAGATTAATAATGCAGATTCTGACACTAGACTTGCTGAGGGAATTCTGACTCATCATAGACCTTCCTTACTGTGTCGGGAGTAAAATAAACAAAGGCTGGAAAAAGCAACCATCTTATAACATACACAGTAGACCTCGCTTGTAACGTACTCAATGGGACCGGCTATTTTTATCCATTATATGCGAAGTCTGTTATACACATATGCCGTAATTAGCGTTAGACGGGACCATGACTTCCAGATTCAGTATGTTATAGGCAAGTGTCCGGTTTATGCGAGGCTGTTATATCTGAGGTCTACTGTATTTTTTATTAAAGTATGTACATGTAGATATCACAAACTAGGCTAAAGTCACAACCGTGTAGAAGAAAGCATACCTGAGATATCTTTAACATGCTTGTAACGTTCAAGAGCTTGCTGCATGATTTCTTTTCATTCTAATTACTGATCTTGTAATTCCAAATCAAATATTTATGAGTTGTCATTATTACAATGAGCAGTGTCTGGAAGTGGCCTTACAGCATGGTAATTAGTTGTGTGACTGACAGTGAAGTCCCGGGGGAGTCCATCAGGTGGCAGACTCTACTGATGCCATATGGCAGTTCTCTCTACCTCAAGTCATAGTAGTGTCTGTATACTGATGGCAATAAGATAGTGTTCCAGAAGCCTGAAGGTAACATTTCTGTGTGAAGGTAATCCATCCAAATTCATCCTCAATGTCTTCAACTGTAACTGTTGAATATTTCACATTATCCCCTCTCTCTGAATTAGGCATAACAACTGCTCTTTAGGGCATCTCTGGTTGCCTTCAGCATGGAGAGAGTTAAGGTCTATTATTTTTAGCTAGCAGTGTCATATCTGATTGTAATGTAACGCTATCATTATATCAGTAGTGTAATACTGCATCACAAGTATGTCTGGAGGGCGTGTGAGATATAATCAATAAGACTATTAGCTGTTGACTTGTCATCACTCAATTGCTGGATTGGTGAGTGTGTACATGTGCATGTGAACCTCGTAGCAAAGTATCTCTATTTACCTTTGTGTACATACTTCACCTGCATTTCTGAAACTACTTGATATATCTACTGTACATCATGAAATTAATGCGAGCAGAATATTAATGCAAAAGATGCGACCGCCGTATTGTCGCATTTAATTGCTGCGTGTTAAAGGTAAGACTTGGAGGAAAACATGTACAGAGACATGGCCGTTCGCATTTTATTGGTGTCACATTTATGTCTAAAATCTAGAGGTCGCATTAATTTAGTGATGCATTAATTTCATGATTTACAGTATTCAAATTATTTTATATAATGTAATTGCATTCTGATATTTCAACTGTCTAGTCAGAATTCATGCTATAATCATGGTCATGGTTATTGTCTAAAAATAGCCAGTGTACACATACACTTTACTAGATACATGTATGCTGTAAAATTATATATACCGTATGTTTAATCTGCTTTCCCATTCCAGAGAAGTCTGATGTTGGTCTCCATACAGCCAACATGAGTAACCTCCACTCACCAGGTAAGATATCTGCAGTGATTGCACTCCACTCCAAACTTCTTAGAAAATGTCATCCTACAAGAAAACAATAACATTTATCTATCTACCAGAATTCGTGAACTTTGCATCTTAAGAAATTAAAGAGCTAAAACCAGACTGATTTAGATCTACCTCAGGACAAGAAATACATTTCACAAACTAACATTACCCAACAATGTAATCCTTGGTAGCTCTCAGTGTATTCCTTTCTGTGATATATGCATAATGGTAACTAACCTGTCTACACATTGCCCCCAGCAGTAAAGTCCTGGGCCTCTATTCTCGAAAACTTCTTAAGATCTTCTTAGCTTAAGAACGTGAATAGCTCATGCTATAGGTATCCTTAAGATAAAGTTAAGAACGTTCTTAGGGTAAGAAGATCGTAAGAACGTTTCGAGAATAGGGCCCCCGTCACCCAGAGTAGTTATAGTGCTATGAGAGTCATGTCCTCTATAATGTGAATATGATGTTACGACTCATAGCTCTACGATTGTTCTGTGGAATGTGGCCCTGGCAGAGGTATCTATGACTAGAATGATGACATTGCTGTGTTCTTCAGGGGCGTCGGGAGATGGCAGCGCACGCAGTCTTCCAGAAACTCTGACGTCCTTCCAGTCGTCCGTCCCGCGGGTCATTCCTCCACCGGTCAGTTCATGTCGCTCATCCCGCTGCTCTTCTGTACAGCATGGCATAACTCTAAGCTATTGCTCTAAGCTCTACACTATTGCCTTGACATCAACCTTAGTGGTGGTGTGATCTGGCTAAGACTGGAGTTGAGGTGACTTAGAGTTGTACCTTTTCGTACAGTAGGGCCCAGATCTTGAGATACATATATATAATAAATGTTTACTTTGGCCTTGAACCTGTTGAATGTCTCTGGGCGTAGTGATTGTTATTAAAGTTTTCTCACAACGACCAAACACTCCTAGTAGGTTTGCCCGTAGCAATTTAGTTGCACTTTTTTGTTTCTATATAATTGAAGTTGTCTGTCTATATACACACTAGCTCGAGATTACCCTAGCCTTAGTGCTGACCATAAGATACTTTTTATATATGCTATGACTGATCATAGTTGTGCTACTATTGTGATAGTTTGTTATAAAAAAAGCTACTATTGTGATAGTTTGTTATAAAAATAATAAGTCTGTTAAAAATATCAAATTATTTGTTACACATCTGTACTATAGTGGCTAATGCACATATACACTAGATCTTTGTATTCAATTACGTTATGACAATATTGTATTAAAGAAATCTGTATGTTACATATATTTAGATACACAAATCTGCAAATGGTTCGGACTCCAAACAGAATTTTCAACTATTTTGGTCTTAATGTTTAAAAATAGCAAACTATCAAAACCATCGATAGTTCATGGTACTATTGATGGAAATAATCGATAGTTCAAGTTCCTGTCGATGTACCACTCACTGTCGAGATCTATCGATAGTTCGATCTATCATTAAAACCCCTAATATTCACTCACTCACTGGTGATAATTCCCCACACTTGTGCTGTGATGCACTATTTACAGGATGAATACCAGGATATTGAAGTTGATTTTGATGGGGTAAGATGTACACGCAGTCTCTAACGACTTTCTTCCTGGTTTGCAGTGCTCCCCATATATTATATTATTTTCAGATTCCTTCAATTAACCTCCAACCCATTACCAAGCTCTTCCAACTAACTATCACATTCATTATCTGTGTTGAGTACATATATGTATGCAATAGGCTCTATGAAGAAATGCCCATAAAGAAAAATCTTTAGACAGCCATACACTTGTATGTATACATACTTTCTTACGGCATCATTGATGCAAATATGTATGCAAACATATCTAGGTAATTATTCATTGCAAATAGGATTGTTTATGTTTGGAGCTGCATGATAGTGCAATGGTAGTGTGTCAGACTACAAACTAAATGTTCTATTCCCATCTGATGGTCTAATAATATTAGTAATATATCTTCACCTTAACTTTAGACATGGGCAGCAAACATTTGGATGCAGTATCTATTTGCATTGTGTACAATTGTCATTGTGGGTCTGTGTAACAATTCATTAATCACAGGTTCCCCTCCCCCCTTAAACACATCACTATTACTCTACTCTACTGATGAAATACTGTGTAAAACTTACTAACTCACTTAAACGTTTGGCATGCAGAGTGGACATTGGATCAAACATGTTTGCTATCTGTTTGGACATATTTGGATATACACTGTATTGTGTTATAATTTGCATATATAATTTATATAATTATATATATTATATGGTTTATGTAATTAATGATGGTTATGGTACTGGTTTGTGTATTTGATATTCATATATTAACTCTTGTACCTAGAGTTTCACCTGCATGTGAAGCTCTCATAATATGTTTGTTTCTTACCATCATCTCTATCTGAAATAACACAACAAGTATGCAAGAATGTTGCATATTAAATCAACCAACTTCCTTGCCTTGTTGATCCATCTGATAGTTGTGGAGTGACCAGGGAATGCTATCAACTAATGGCATCCATGTTCAAATACGTGTCATCTCAGCTGTAGTCATGATATGATGACATACCTGTATCATCATTGGTTCGATAGTATCATCCAGTGATCACAGGTCAGGGCTCTGGACTAACATATGCCCGACGTACAGGGGCAAGTTAAATTGCACTGTGGGCAACCTACTTTTTTACATTTTGCACCTTTGATGCCTTTGCTACTTGCCCTGACTTGCTCTGCGGGCAAGTAACTCAGAATGTTAGTCTAGAGCCCTGCAGGTTTAATGCTACATTATGTGCACCAGGGGTTGCAGGCTTCTTCCTTTGTAAACTGAACTGTATGAGTAAATTAACCTTGAAAAGTGGGCCAAAACCCCAGTTAACAAATATAACAAGCAATAAAATAGCTATTGTCTGTATCTAAATGAACACCTAAATGAACACTTGTTTACTGTGCCCAGGTAAGACGTGATGGACAGTTCAAGCCGTCGTCTAGAGGGGGAAGTCCACGGTCCTCTACACCAGAACTGCGGACATTTCTAATGGAGAAGGTGAGATTAGTGTTCACTTGTGTTAACAGAATTTCCTCAGAATATATCTTAATAACTATTTTCACTATTTATGGAAATGATAAAGTTAATATCAATATCTTAATAACTATTTTCACTATTTAAGGAAGTAGTGAATTGGAGTTCATGGTCTTAATATTATTAAATCAATTGCCTTATAGGGGGGATTAACATTTGGCACTACGTATCAGTAAATACATTTCTTCAATTCTTTCTGGATTGTCAACCATTTATTAATAATGTTGTAGAAGATTTGTAAAGGTTCTATGCTTACTAATTAGAACCTTTTATGAATACTGTTATATGTGATTTGTAACAGTTCAATGCATACTAATTTTAACCTTTTATGAATACTGTTGTATGAGATTTCTACAGATTCTATGCTTACTACTTACAGGAGAAGCTGGAGAGTCAGGGGAGGAAACTCCAGGTGGAAAACTCCACACTGCACACAGAGAACAAACTACTGAAGGAGAAGTTGAACAGAGCTACAGGTGAGAGGAGGTGGAGTGATGCAGGCCCTGACCTGGAGTTTGCTCAGCTGATGCTGCATTCACTGGTGTCTTCAGAGGTGTAGCATAACTTTAACTATGTTTCATCGCTGCCATAATCTGGTTCTCAATTATCTTGGTTGCTCTATATCATGGCCTACTTCGGGCAGTTTCTCGAGGATCTAGAGCAATGCTAGAGTGACATGTTATAGGACAGCCCACGAAACACGAAAGCTTGTCTAGCAACAACTAGACATGCGCAATGACACTTCCGGGCTAAACTAGCATAACCACCCACAGTAGGCCCATAGCAGAGAAGCAAGAACCATGTTGCTTTGTGATTTAACGGTTGCAATCTTGAAATTAATGGATGTCTATTATCAGTTCATTGTGATATTTGGATCTGTTGATATTGTGTTCAATTACTTGTAATTTCAATTGGTTAGTATTTACATTTCACAATTAATACTTTTTATAAGTAATGACCATTACAAAAGCATTCATTAAAACCAATGACAATGATTGCAACATCTAGTAGTTAGGGACTAGTAGTAATGTATATGCCAGTCATGATCGTGGTGACAAGCTATAATGACATGATGACGTTTGATGTTGATTAATGACGTTGTAGCGAGGATATCTGAGCTGGAGCAGACGACCTCCGAGTGTCAGGATGATATGGAGGCTCTGAGGACACGGCTCAACTCCGAGATCTCGGCACAGCAGGAGAAAGCCGCGGCAGACAAGAAACGTGACACAGAGCAGCTACAGGTCAAGGTCGTCTATCTGAACCGCCAAAACGAAAGTCTGCAATCGGAGGTACTTGGATGTTTTTAAATGTTGATTCTATGCAATTCTATCAGAAGATTTGTCTGATACAAGAGCCCAATACTTTACCTCACTATAGCATTGCAGAATTCAGGGAATATGCAACAGGTTACAGTTATATGACATTTATAGTAATTCCGTCTCATCAAGTTGTGTTCATCCACCATCTCTCCACAGGTCTCTACTCTAGAAAGTCAACTGGAATCAGCTGACAAGGAAGTGGATGTTATGAGAAATGGCACAGAGAAGTCAAGAGCTCAGGAGGCACATAAGATAGAAGTGAAGTCATTGAAGGTTAGTGTTATTGTTACCCCAGACATTTGTCTTACTACAGGGTTCGAAATAGAGCCCGTCCGTATGCCCGCAACGGGTTATTTTCAGCGAGGACAGGTAATGTTTTATCCTTGCACATCCGCATGTCGTGTTACTTTTTGTTTGTTTTTCAAGATGTATATCATTGATCACTGGCTAACATGTATGAGGACGGGTAACTTCTCAGACTTACCAGTCTTCATGTCCAGCAGTGAAATTGCTCGAGTTTTATACACTACTTACTATATGTACTTATTTCTTCTTTCTACCAGCAATTTGATCAGTAGGTTGATCTATAAAGACCACTCATGGTTATCATTACCTATAGAGGCCTTGCATGTGTCGTCACGCATTACGTCACAATGCATCGTGGGTGAAAAACAATGGGATTTTCCACCGTTGCTCAACATCATCAGATTGTTTTCTGCCATCCGGTGTGTTTTCTGCCCGAATAATGATACAAATAACAAATGTTTACCAAAACAAATCACATGAATCTCTACTGAACCTTGGGATACCTTGACTTTAGCATTGGAAGAAATGCCCCAGTCCAGCTGGCCAGCAGCATTTTGAACACTGGTTCCAGTATGAGCTAGATATAAGCATTACCTATGTCTCTTGGCTCCAGGATGAGGTGGAGCACATGAAGGAGCTGCTACAGAAGAGTGAGGAGCAGGTGTGGACAGAGGTGGAGCATGTGCGTGAGGTCAACCTGCAGGTGTTGAAGCTGACCGAGGTCAGGAACCTCCTACAGCAGCAGCTGGAGTCCACGGGAGGAGGGGCGTCTGTAGCAGAGAAACAGGTCAGTCAGCCGTGGTCAAATCTAGTCCCTGGACCCAGGCTTTTGGTCTGTTCACAAGGATCCAGACCTAATATGAATATTGAACTGTTCAGCTCCAAGTTATGAGAGCTAATTAACTCCCCTGTTGGATTAGGCACTGCTCTTTAGGACATTTCAGGTTGCCTTGAGCATAGCAAGAGTTAAGGATTAAATGTTAGAAATGTTATAAATGGGATATATAGCCTGAACCAGTGTATGGCACTGGACACAAATAGAATGAGTTGTTTACTTCATATTATCAAGATCAATTGTAATATCCATTTACCAAGACCATGTTCATGTAATGTTACCTTTTCTGTGATTTATCATTCATCCTGATCTAAACACTTCTGATGCTTCTTCATCTGTTCACACAACCTTTCCAATAACATCATCCTGGCCCTGAGATTATGAAAATGTTTTCAGTCTGTGTTCATGGTCAGCACAGACTAAATGTGCTCTTCAAAATGCAGGATTACTACAATTTTGAGTTGACCATGGAAACTATGGCATAGCCTTGAGTCCTGGTCTAATCACCTTCTCTAAAGTATCTTCACTGTATTCCCCACCTATCCTTTTCCATTACTGTCACATGCACCTTGGTCTAACTACCTTCTACAGACTACAGTGCCTCTTGCAAGCTTGTCATCTAGTTCTAACAACCCAATACTGTTTCCTTGTGTACACAGCCCTTCAACACCTGCCTTCCTGGTCTATCCACCTTCTGTATACCGCCTTCATGTAAACTGTCATCCTAGTCTAACCATCTTCTACAATGCCACCTCTCTGTGCACATACCATTTCCATATACCTGCCTTCCTGGTCTATCCACCTTCTCTAGTGTCTATGCTATGTGCAGAATACCTATTCGACAATTGATCTCGCCACCTAATGCTGCTTCTGTGCACATCATTTCCATTAATGTCCTCCTGGGCATATCCACCTGCTATGATATTATGACATCTGACACGCTCTAATGCTGCCACGTGGACTGCCACCACTAGGTGCAGGCTCTAGAACAGAGACTCCATGTCACGGAGGAGAGACTGTTCCAAGAGAGATCTGACCGAGCTAGTAACCTGTCCACCATCGAGGAGAAACTACTGGAAGAAAACGCTCATCTACAGGTAATAGCCGCTTCTGTTGCTGCTTTCTATTTATGTATATATTATTTGGTCTCAAGACATTCATTTTCTTTACCGATGGAAGACTCTTTACATTCACATCAGTTTATGTTCAAATCAAAATTAAATGTCATATTAAAGAGGAAAATATGTCACATGACATTGAGAAAGGACATGATAAGCAAGTTATGCTCTAGTGGTAGCAGGACATTTGACTGTGATATCTGTCAGTCAGGCTGTTTTACAAAGCAACATATCTGGTACTGTCGACGGTTCAATC
The DNA here is from genome assembly GCA_032361325.1 of Lepetodrilus fucensis. Lineage (NCBI taxonomy): Eukaryota > Metazoa > Mollusca > Gastropoda > Lepetellida > Lepetodrilidae > Lepetodrilus > Lepetodrilus fucensis. The sequence continues at coordinate 17,971 of JAUTBV010044444.1, forward strand.
AGAAGGACGTGACACATTTACTTGTATACAGTCCTATCAGAAGGACATGACACATTTACTTGTACACAGTCCTATTAGAAGGACATGACACATTTACTTGTATACAGTTCTATCAGAAGGACATGACACATTTACTTGTACACAGTCCTATCAGAAGGACATGACACATTTACTTGTACACAGTCCTATCAGAAGGACATGACACATTTACTTGTATACAGTCCTATCAGAAGGACATGACACATTTACTTGTATACAGTCCTATCAGAAGGACGTGATACATTTACTTGTATACAGTCCTATCAGAAGGATGTGACACATTTACTTGTATACAGTCCTCAGAGAAGGGCGTGACACGGCAGCTGCAGCGTGAGAAGGACAAGTGTCGGAAGTTGGACCAGCGTTGTCGCGAGCTGAAAGTGGAGAATGAGGACCTCCGACTGTCCGTCCCGCTAAAGGAGTCCTACCTCACAGATGACAACAAGTACAACATCCCCTACAGCAAGCAGTCCGTGCACAGGTCGGAGGACAAGAAGGTGAGAGGTCATCTGTGCAGGTACATGTCCTGCTGTTGTTGTCACAAATGGGTGAAAGATTCCCGCAGTGATTGATAATCTCTCATGAATTTGATGTTGTTGTGTAGGTATAGTCATGGATGGTCATCATCGATATGGATACGTATTCAATATTGAAATATTCCTTCTTAGGCTGTGGTTGGAAATGTCTTGGAAATATGACAAACCCAGAAACTAATTTTTAATTGTCATTGATTTCTTATATGTATTTCCCAATCCTTCATCATTGAATATTTATGATAAAAGTTTTCATTAGTTTGCTATGTTCATTTGGCATTTTCTTTTATTAATGATGAATTGTTCATATTGATTTACTTTAGAAAACACTGCATTATGTCACTTCACTCTTATGAATATATATTTTAATATGCTTTAGCGATGATACACACACATGTATCCCTAATTTCTATCACTGTTTGGTTTCACTGTTTCTCTCACTGCACGCATGTTCACCAGGTGTCGGACATAAAGTACATCCTGTCAGAAATTGAACGAGAGGCTGGGTTGACCTCTGACCGGGACCAGGAGATTATCTGTCACCTGTGGAACGTGGGGCACACAGCACAGAGACAGATCCATTGGTGGGAGATACATCTACAGGAGATGGAAGTCTGCGGCAGCGATGTCGACCGAGGCCTTCAGGTGGAAATCTGCTGTAACCCTGCTTCACCCCTGACCTTAGTTACCCTAACTGACCTGCTTACCCTAACTGACCTAGTTACCTTAAATGGCCCACTGACCCGAAATACTCTGTTTGACCACATTAACCTTGCTTAATTCCTGACCCAGTCTTGCCCTCTAACCTAGTTACCCTGACCGTAATATTCCTGACCTAATTACTCTACTTGACCTACTGACCCTAGTTATATTATTGACCCACTGACCTAATTACTCTACTTGACCTACTGACCTAGTTACCCCACTTGACCCACTGACCTTTGTTGCTCTGTTTGACCTACTGACTGGTCTCCCTGTGATGCTGGCATTCTGTCCTAACAACTGTGTCACTGTAGCACTCTTCTTAGAAGCATTTCTTCCCAGGACTGTTTTCAATGCAGGCCAGAGGCCAAGGATTGCATGTTTAGCTCAATGTATTTCTACAATTATCAGCTTAAAGCTATATTTTCTACATGTGTTTTTATGTGTGCTAAATGTATTTAGTATTATTGTGCTTATTCAAACATTGCATTTCTTAGTACATTTCCTTCTAACAGCTTTGTAATAGCATTTTACTATAGCTGTCGTCTGTATTGTCTAACCATGCTGTGGTGTTACCCTCTGTATGTATGTCTCTTTCCTCTAGTATTATTAACATTTCCAACAAACTGAATTCATTTCCTATTACTTCAGAAGTAGATTGTCAGTTTAACTATGTGTAATGTTTCTGTTGTAATTAGATTTAAGTTGCAGTCTATGTATTTTAAACTTTATACATTATTTCCATTTTAGAACTGAAATAAACTATTCCTTTCTATGTTGTGTTTTGTGATAAAGAATTATTTAAATTTGAGGTTCATTTTTCGATTAGTCAAATGGTATTTCTAGATGTATTCAATATCTGCTCACTCTGCATTTCATATATCCTGTCACATTAGCCATAAATATAGTATATTATTATTGAATTCACACAATGAGGCAAAATGGTATTATTTCTGTGTTCAATTATTGGGATTTTCTAGTACAAAATGAGAACATTAATATTGTTACTTCCATTCCCATTCCTACATGTATTTGATTATACTTTCTAGAACCTGAGAGAGATGAAAGACGAATATGAAAACAAGATGAGGCAAATGGAAGAAAAGATGGACGACATCCGCTCTGAAAAGATTGTCTTTGAAACCACATATAAGGAGTGAGTGCATTAGCTCTGTGTTATCTCACTAAATATTATTAATATCCTTGCATTATAAATCAGTTGCTGGATAAGACTAGGACGTTATTTTAATACATGGAGATATTAAACTGTTAGGGTGGCATACCACGTTTTTTTCCCCTTATCATTTATCATATAAAATAGGTTACTTTGAGCGCCTGCTGATGGAAAAC
>JAUTBV010044555.1:0-20587 GCA_032361325.1 Lepetodrilus fucensis
AGAGAGAGAGAGAGAGAGAGAGAGAGAGAGAGAGAGAGAGAGAGAGAGAGAGAGAGAGAGAGAGAGAGAGAGTGTGAGAGAGAGAGAGAACGATTTCGGAAACGGTCAGACAAGCAAGAGAAATGTTGCTCCCAAATTCGATTTGCGATTTCTACAGATCACATTATATCACCCCGCACTCGTTCTTATACGATTATCCCCTACGATATGAAGTCACGAAGGATATAATCTATTCCATCAGATGTTCTTCCGATTCCTATAACCATGTCGTGATATCACAACACTACAGTTTCGACGTCGTGCAATGAAATTATTCGCATACAACAGCTTACAGTACAGTGTAGGCCTACCGGAACAACCCGTCCTGTTAACACTAAGAACCGTATAATTTTATTTAAAGACACCCTAATTGAAGCAACTTGTCGCACGTTGTTCAAGCTTACCGTTAAAACCTACAGCAAACACGTTACAACGCTATTACGACGGTGTCAGGTTTTGAGGAAAACAAACCCACAGACAATATAACGCGCATATACTCGTTGTTGACATTCTGGCATGTTTATCGTTACCTCACTCAATAAGTCCGCTAACTCGATTCATATCGGCTACTTGAGCGCTGTGACATCCGATGATTGCTCAATAGAACACCGGTTTCTTCCACCGTGTTTCCCCTCTTCAAACGTAACGTTGCACAACGTCACAACAAGCGACGTCAACGCATCGCCGGATCAGTCAACAGCCAGTGACATATTGGTACTCGAGTTGTAGCATTTATCCCACGCTGTATTGGCTTGTCAGTATACACATGAAGCCATTGATTGGGTGTGCTTAGATTGGTATCTCCTTAACGTAGTGAATATCTAGGTAAGTATACAATGTATTTATCGATGAGTTGACACTGTTATTACGGAACGCATAGTAAAATTGTCTAAACATGCCAATATTATTTACTGCGGGTTTTATGTTACACTAAATATACATGATTCATGTAAGTTACTAGTACCTTCCAAACATATACAATTTATACAGCATTTCAGTACTTTTAAGCATTAACAATAAACAAATAAAACATGCAATAATGCTAGCTTGCAGAAAGCAGGTCGCATTCATGAAAGTGCACATTGAGACTATAATTATAAGATTATATTAAGACTATAATAATACCATTGAAAGTCAGAGAAGTTTTATTAGAACAATATTATATTATGCAGTGCATTCGATTGTATCCATTCCAAAATGTTTTTAAAGTCTTTACAACGAGTTTGGTGCAAACCTTTCAGTCTATATACGGGTATATGCAAGCAGTTATGTTCATAATGTTATGTGTATACAAGCATTGTATAAATAACAAACCACAGGCAATACAAACAGTCGTATATCACTTAAAATAAACTGGAGCCATGCGGGCATTAATGTACATATTAATGAATGTCACGTGCGCGTTTTCTGTGTTGTTAACATTATTATAACCAGGAAATTCACTTTGAAGTTTTACACGTGAACTGTCCTAGAAACGTGATGGGAATGTGTAGACAATAATCACATACATAACAATGACAGTTAGCACGTAGTGTATAATGTAGATATGCATATATGTATATACTTACGGACGCATATAGAGCTATGCCCTCCAGTATGTTGTGCGTTATTGTAACACATTTAGGATAGTTCTAGCAATTTGATTGCTAGCGGGTCGGGTTCAAATGAAATTTGCCATTGTTGAATTTCAATAACACCCGCAAATTTTAAAACACCATAATTATATAATTTATAATTTTAAACTTGACACCATATACATGTAAATTTATCTCATAATTATAATATACACTACCAGATATTATGATCTCATTCAGGGCAAGTTGGTTGTTCGCGAAAGTTACATAAATGTCTGACGCGATATTGACAGGATGCGCTGTCTGTAGAGTGGCAATGCAGTTATCATAAGGATATTGCGGGGTTTCCCCCATGCCCGAAACTGATAGGTTAGTGAAAGAATATTGAAAGCGATTCTAAACCCAAATTAAAAAAGGATAAGTACAAGTTGCTAATCAGTACTAAGATATAATTTGTGTTTTTTTTATAATATTTATTTTTAAAGTTTGCGATTGGAACGACTTTCAGGATTATTTTGCTTATATTGCGTCTTGTCCGTTAAAGCCAACCGGTGCAATCTGCCAATTATAACTAATAAGAAAATAATATGAAAATGGGGTTTACTAATTAGTGTGTCCTCGCGGTACTAGCGTCACTTAACAACTTGAAATACATTTCAAAGATCGTCATCCAGAATTGAAAATGTACGTCACATTGATATTGTTGTTATCTCTCCTTCATTAGGCAGACACGAGAACACCAGTGGCGCACACAGTGTATCCGTTTAATATACAGTCCGTAGCCATAGGTAGTGATAGATATACGACACGTCATGCTGAGAACACTTCTATTACATTTAATACTTAACTGGAGATTCATACGCAATTAAGTCCACCCCCAAATGCGGACGAAATTCGTTACCTGGGGTGCGTTCAAAGACACAACGGCTTGCAAACGGCTTACCAAACTAGCCACTGTCTCAAGAGTCGTATGAACTGTACATGGGGACATGGAACCAGTTTAGCTAAGCGGCTTACCCAGCCCTGTGCTGATTGAACGCACCCATGGTGATAACTACCTCCGCAACTTACAGGACATAATGACAGGTGAAGTTTGCGTAGTGATAAAAGTCCGAGACCGTGTGATAAAGACGGTTGGTCAACACAACAACCCTTTGATCTCGCCGCACAGGTAAAGTTGTATGAAATGCGAGACTAAAAGCCATTAAATAGGTAATATTTGTGGGATATTTATTCTTAATGGTTATGCCAATGGAATAAAATTGTTTCATTTGTAAAGAATAAAGAGGCTCGATAGAAGTCCAAATTAATACATTTGAAAATAGGTTTCTGTCTACAAAGAATAGGTAATACTTATAACGACAATACGGCTTACTCTGGGTGTTTAGAGTGCATGTGTGAGATTTTAGTGTTAACACTAAACAGGTGTTTAATACCATGTAAGTGAGACATCTGCAAACACCTTGACACTATTTCACGAAGCGCTCGTATCGACGACGTGACCATAGCAGTTGTTGAACCTATACTGTATCGTCTGATAGCCAGTTTACGGACGACCCCAGTATTCGGTCAGCCATTGTTCCGTGATTTCTCGCGATATAAATAGAGATCTGACGTCATCAAGAGTCCCAAGTTGACAAGACAGCTTATTTTCGTTAGTCCTACAGACATTCTTCAGATAAAACTCCCATGCGTAAGTAATACACCTAAATGTTGCAATCTTATACAATTTTACCTTGTGTCAAATTGTGAAATTGAGTGTAAATTCACCAACATTAGAAAGTCATCAATAACACACAAACGAAATGTTCAGTAGACACGGGAAATGGTCGTCTGCTTTGTTGATTGTTAATACTATCGGATTTTCAGAACAAAAGGAAGCAACTCTTGGCAACAATATTTTTAAATGGATACACAAATCTTGTGTCCAGTACCACAAGTCGTTCAATTTAGCTAGAGTATGTTGACACGCTTTCTAATGATGGCCATGTGTGTTACCGAGGACTTTAGTTGCATAAGGAACTGTGTTTATTTCATGGATTAAATGTTCAATGTACAGGTAAGAACAACAATTTTAATATGCGATCTACGCTTATCGGTCCGGAAACTGAGTATCGGAGGATATACAGTATCTTTCCCGCTGATCATTTTGAGAATGTTATATAATTTATGATCTCTTGATGGATACGAGATCTTCCTAGAACGGTTGCCCTGTTTAGTGTTCTCGAATGATATGTTAAACATTATTTATGAGTCTATCCGGTCTTTAGAATATGCACGTTATGGCAAAACATGTTTTTCAGCATTTGTCGAGGTCACTCGGCATCTAAAATGAGGATTCGAACATATATAATTATAGAATACTGGAGCACTGATTATTTTTACCGATAGGTCATCATAGGATGAGAGATAGAATTGTGGATATAAACCTTCTAGCGCCTTAACTGGCAGCTTGGGTTGTATACTCCTCAAGGAGGTGAGAAGGTGAAATTATCCACTGAATTATAATGTAGCGCTATGAGAATGATTCAGAGCTTGGATTTAGCCCAAAATAAAAGTTCACTTTCTTCTTCTTCAGCATTATCTTCTTAGTCTTCGTCATCTCCTTCTTCTTCTTCTTTCTTCTTCTTCTTCTTCTTCTTCTTCTTCTTCTTCGCGATATTGAGGCGATATGTTTAAAATGGGAGAAAAACCTGCCATGAGACATAGAGGATAGTTTTTGTTGTTATATATTAAATGCCTGATTTATTGTTTTCTTCTTTGATTTACTTCTGTAAAAGAAAGAGTACCAATTAACCCTCTCCCTGCTGGATTAGGCACAGACACATCTCTTTAGGGCATCTTCGGTTGGCTTCAGCGTGGATAGAGCTAAACGAAAACAACATTATCTATATATTTTAAAGTCATAGTGTTACATTCATAGCACATGTAAATAATTCAATAAATACGAATCCTTAATACCATAATTTCAAAACGCACAAATACATTGTGACATGTTAGCCGAATGACGACCAATAAATCGCAATACCTGTCCTGCATTGATATAAGGCCTACATGGAAATATGTTTGGTAACCTTTGAATGAGGAAATCTATTTTAATCGAGGAATGATCCGATAAAACCCATAGGATCTCGATAAATTATGTAATAAAAATTCAAATCAAAGTTCTTATTTCTATATAATTACCATATAAAACATTTGTTATACATTGCCTCTGCCTGAATATTGACATCAACATGATGCTTTTATTATATTTTCCGAAGGTTACAAATACGGGGGCACACTGTACTCAACTGAAATACAATTGGAATTATTTTAGCTATTTTTAGGAATGAGAGCGGCATTCAATGTAAGGAATGACATTACATTTAAGGAATGGAATTGCATTTAAGGAATGGGATTTAAATTAAGGAATATAATTACATTTCAATATTGTAAAACTATATGAATAGCTTTTGAAAACCAAAGTAAAACGACTTTCATTCTATTTGTTTTGGATTCAGTGCACTGCTAGTTTGTTATTGTGAAGAACAATGATAGTGAATCCAAATGTACACTGTAGCAATTATATAAAGTCGAAAGGAGTATAGGTAACGGGATATTCTCACGATCCTAGCCCCAATATATACACACACTCACAATCGTTGTGCCATATGCGGATGCCTCGATTCTCAAATGTATCGTAAAATGGCTGTTACATTTAGCAGAGTGGTTCAGAGAGAAAGTTGTAAACATTGTAATTTACTCGCTAAGTTTAAGTTTGCTTGATGTTAAACTGTTCAAAACATGTTTCAAGAGTGATACCATAGAATCCTTATACATGTATTACTTTCATTGGGGATGATAAAGAAATAAATGCCTCTTACATACGAATCCTTACTTATACAATATATAGGAACACTTTGACATCAATAAGTAGCATTAACTATAAAGTAGAATATGTTATATTATATTATTAAATCTTTTAAGTAAAAACTCAAATAAACAGATTTCTCCAATTAATTGTAAACATCGTATTAATCTCTGATTGAAATAAATTATGTGGTAACCTTGTCCTAAAATATCGGATTTTCTCACAGCATTGTGGAGTGAGTGCAGAAATAATTACATCAAATTATACTTGGATAACCTTGATCGGCTTAGAAAAAGAAAATCAGCTTAACTCAAGCAAACCACGTATTCTTTTTCAATGTTGCTCATGCTCTTTCCATCTGCTTTCCTACTCTACGTTTTAGAGAAAAATTGTGCTTTCTGCTCAATTTCCAAACAATTAGGACAGAAATAAAACTGCACGGTAAATAGCTTGTCTGAGAAACGTACGCACCCTTGAAGGGAAGATAGACTACTCTGACAATACCGTTCATGAACTACTGAAGAGAGAATTAGTATGGTGCTCCTTTTCGGCAGTTAACAAAACGTCCGTAGACTTAGCTTCGGCTTAATGGTAGAGAGAGAGACTGTTTAATATTGTAAGATAAAATCGATAAATTACGTTAATACATTTAAAGTATTATGATTTGTATTAACAAATATGATTTCTATTTTTTATTTTTTATTTTTCTATCGGATGGTCGTGGTTCTTGGTAATTCTTTATGAATTGGTTGCTAATACTGAACACTGTCAGAAAACAATATTACACGTGTCCCGAAGTGACCTTCAAGTCACGTGACGGATAACACTAACATATTCTTCTGCGCAGTCGGAATGAGTCTGTGAAAGAGACAATTTATATGGAAATTACAGTGTTTGTAATCAAGCTGTTTCTTCATGTCAAAACAATATTTTAGTCCAGTAAAGTGGAAAAAGAAACTCGAACAAAGCACTGGTCACGATCTAATCGATGTCCCTCAAAACGCGACAGTCCCTTGCTTTCGATTGCACATTCAATACTACGGAAACTCAAGGCAATGTTGCAATGAATATATGTCACATATGTAGCCTCTGTTGACCCTCCATACAAATGCCGTCAATAACATCGTTGTTGGTCGTGCATTGACCATGACACAGTGGGCATAAAGTCCGTTATATATGCTTAATTAATATAGCCCAGGCAAGCGTTCTGAATATAATGATAATAATAATAATTACATATTATTAACGTGAACATAATATTATCATCATGCCAGCTGTGAATATTGATGGACATTTAGTTGGTCAGCATATTGTTAGACAACACGTAGTTAATGCAGGTATCCATACATGTATGTACTATTAGTAATATTCTATGGTAATATATGTACTATTAGAATCGTACTGTACATAGTCCGGGCACAAACCGGAAGACCGTACGCCATAGCCGATTTAAGCCAGGGTATTATTTCTGGAACCTCTCATATCCACTATGAGACCATAGCACTCTCGTAAGTGCACGATCCCCATGTATTAGAGATCGATACAAGGGTCCTTGTGGTCTCGTAGTATATTATAAGAGCTTCGAGAAACGGTACCCAGAGCGTAGGTCATTGTTTTACTATTACCGCAAGTGACGTAAATCTCGATTTACGCCAGAACTACAAGTACGACCCTTTTGTGAATCTCGTAGGCCCATGACTACAACACGAACATGAGACTGTTCCTGTGTTCTGAGGCACGCGACAATAATAGCAACACCTATATATATATATACACACACGTGCCTAGAAATCCTGGCATCCTTTCCTTGATGGAAGACAGCGAAAGTTCACACACGGCGCACGAAAAGCAGAGCGGAAAGTAGACAGGTTTTTCAATAGGCGATCCAGGAAGAAAGGGCGACCTTTTATCTTCGAGATGTATGTGTTAAACAGCTCTCTGGTTTAATGGAACTGTATAATCTTATCTGTAGTGGCAACTGATATAGCGGCGATATATTTATACCGGTAGCTGTACTGTAGTTCAGCCAATGTTGGCACCGTCGGTTTCAAAGAAGTTGTCTACAGTATGTACGACAGTCTACATGTATACACTTATACCAGATACATGCTTGACCAATAATAATTTAATATTGAACAGTGTATTCCTTCATTTAACATATACAAAGGTTATGCTTCAGTTTATGCAATCTTATATTTTCAAAGAAATTAACTGCAGAAAATCAGTGAAATCGGTGTTATGCTTACTATATTAAACAATTGTTCCGTGCAAGGCCTCCAGGAAACGTTGTGAGTCACTCGATGGTTAAAATATTTTGAGAAAGTTCTTTATATTTTATACAATATCAATACAATCAGACTTCAGTTTTCACTGTTCTCATGTTAGTGTTCATAGAGTCATCGTAAGTGTTATGGATTTGATAAATGTGCTATGCTAAAACAAGAGAGACTTCAATAATTGATGTTATGTTGATAGAATGAAAGTAATATTGAGATAGGAAGTTCAGACTCAGCATATCCCGCATGGCACCAATCTATTCGTATATTCATATTCCGTTTCCCTTCCACTTTCACTTTCACATTCTGAAAACACCATGATGAAATAGTCGATATAGAATTACATTTACAATTGTTTGGACATTATATATTTGGCGTTTATGTGTTCTCGTTAAATTAAATTAATTAAAAATTGATATTTTGAATAAACGAACACGTGCAGCGAACTAATATTTTGCTTTAAAAGTGAATAACAACTCGCTTGTTCATCATTGTAAGACAAAACGTTCTCATGTAATAAAAAAAAAATCCAATTTAATCACTGCTTTATTGTGTAACAATACTTAACCACAGGGACATAACTCGATTTTAAAGGGATCAAACGACATGCTCGAGTGAACATTTACAATACATTATTAATATTCAATACTCCCTTTAATCATCATTATGATTTTAAACAATGGACACCGTCGTACGTAATAATATTTTTTTTTGTACCCAGGCTGCGTTGTGTCCGTCTAAAACTGTAATTTACGTCACGCTTCCGGTGTACTCACGTGACCGCCACGGTCCGCTGATCAAAGCGCGCGGAATCCTCGCGCACTACTTTATGACGTGTTCTGATGCGCGTGTTATTATCATTGTTGACGTGAACACCGCCGAATTCTCATGACAGATCACGGGGTCCGGAGCAGCAGCTTTTCTTGTCGCACGACGCGAATAAAATTAGAATATACACCTAAATTCTAATCAAATAGAGTGACAACAAACAAAATGTTCTTTATTTTTAAACACCTTTGTTGACCTTGAAGCGAAGTAATACAATTAGAAGTCTATTATTATAATGGCGTCAGCGTTTAAACGCCTGAGTGTATATACTAATCTCATCCGGTGCTTGCAGGTTTACTGCCACGTTTAGCGCTACATTATACAAATGCGGCTTTTCTCCTGCCTTAATGTGGAATAATGACAAGCCGTGATATGAGTGAAATAATCTTGAAATCAGATCTAAACCCCAATTTAAAAAATAAAATAAAAATGAATAAACACTGTACATTTACAGTAAAACTTTATAATACTGTAATAACTATTTATAATACTATATTTGTGGCCAATTAATGAAACCAACTATTTATAATAATACTTTTGGCCAATTAATGAAGTCAACTATTTATAATAATATATTTTTGGCCAATTAATGAACCAATTCAACTTTGTATGGTCATGACATAATACCAAACGGTTCCCATACCAAACAACTTATTACTATGAACCACCAGAATAAACTTTATATATAATTAAAAAGGGACAATTTCCATTAATCATGATGGCAATGCGTTTCTAGATATGAGGGTATACTGTATACGGGAAATGACGAAGCGCGTTCCTACATCAAAGCGGAATAGTTTACCACGACGGCGTCAGTCTTGTATTAATACAATTAATTGTTTGTCAGATCAAACCTGGTAGTATAATATCATGGTGTATTTATATAATTAACCGATCCATGGTGCCAGCAGGTGTGTGTCACACTACGGTGGTATCCGCCCATGTTTACGTACATATCCGCATCCACTGGACTTACACTGCCACAAAGTCTACATGTTTGTCCACAACCATCTCGTACATATGCATCATCATTCATGTCCGTAGATAGATCATATGTACACACTACGCATATTCTTTTTGTCCGACTATACAATAAAGAAATAATCCATTGCTACATGATAAAACAGCCTCGAAAAGCTAATATATAGAGGATACTTAACTGTGTTTCCCAAATATCATGATTTATGTCATCGAGTGAAGGGGGAGGCTATATTATTATCACGAGTTTATGTCCTACTATAAAATACATTGCTACATTGAGAATACATCCTCGAAAAGCTAAACGATAAGTTATTATTACCCCGGTTAATGGATTAGTGCAGTTATTTCACATTCTGAACACCCTGAGGAGTATGCAAGCCGAGTTATCTGAATTTCAAGACTACGGAATAGTGATTGATATTTTTTTGAAACCATGAAATCGATACTTTTATGTTTTTTAATGTTAGCGCTATTAGCATATAGTGTGAATTTTGGCGCTATACAGATTGACATACGTTTATTATTATTCTCCGATTCACATACACTAGTATATATAATTGTTGTCTTTCCTTAATATCTACTTGACCAATATCATGGTCTGACTAACCAAATCGTATCTCATTGTACAACCACAGGACTTTGAATAATTATAATAAAATATTATACTATCTACTATATAGAAAGATAGATGGTATAATATTTTATTATAAGTATTCAAAGTCAGGGCCGGTATTCATAAACGCGCAAGTAAATTTTCGCTGTATATTGATCATCAAAAACTGACTTAAGCCCTTTTATGAATACAGCCCCTGTGGTACAACATGCAGTAAGTAGTAAGCATTAAAAATAATAACACTACCTACTGACACTGTTTTCGTACAAGTATATTGACTATATATTGGTTCAGGATACACCAATGGGCTATCAGTCTCTGTGTGTCCGTACTACTGCACTAATTAACCAGAGATAGCCTGAAGCCAACAGGAACGTTTCGAACAAAGCATGAAATGTTTGACCTACATATACTATACTGACTATAGAGCTGGGACAATACCACACATGTTTTGCTTTGAAACTTTCTTAAAATTGGGAATAATTTCAATATACATATATTAGTAGCACCCTTACTTCACGGGTATACGTCAACGTTAATGATCTATTATCTATTATTATTAGTAGTATCTATTATTGTTATTATTATTATTAATAATAATACTATTATTATTGCTATTATTATTATTATCATTATTATTTATTATTATTATTATTATTATTATTATTATCAGCAGCAGCAGCATCATCGTTATCTTTATTATAATACAAATATTGATGATGATGATGATTATTATTATTATTATTATTATTATTATTGTAAACTGGGTTTAATCCGACATGGTCAACGAAGTGCAGAACTGTGGGGCCTATCCCAATCCAAGCATACTACTCACAACATCGTATCTTACTACTCACAACGAACACTCGTATCACGATACGATACTAGCCACACAACTGCTACTAATAATGAATTGTTTTTCTGACACTGGGATACCTCATACTGTGAATCGGATAGTAAACGTGAGTAGGTGGGAGTATGTAACCGACTGTGTATGGTGTGTGGGTACCGGCTTGCTGATTACGTGTGTACATATACTTGCGAGGATGTGGGGACCTAATGAAGGCTCAACGAGGGGGTCCATTGAAAGTCCGTGGGGGTCCAATGAATGTCCAACGGGGTCCAATGAAAGTCCGTGGGTCCAGTGGGGGTAGATGTCAAGAGGATGTAATCACTCCAAAGTCTATTCGTGATCTCTGATTGTTTGAGTAGTAATAGTAAATGTACATTGAACCACCCGCTTTGACACCGAAGTGCAATATAACGCATGTTATAGCTGTAATCGTATACGTTTGATATCTGTATTGTTTTTGTTTGCCAGTCGTTCGGTGCCACTCATAGGAACTAAAGGTACCTCCCGGTAAGTTTTCACTTCCGGTTGCGGTGAATATTGAACTGCGACATATTTATGGAATATACGTTATGTTGTGAATACACATCATAATCTGAAGCACGTGTCTTATCTGGGGGTGGGGTGGGGTGGGGTGGGGGGGGGGGGTGTGTTTGTGCCATAATGAATCTCTCTGTCCTTTGTCATCTTTAGAACACATAACACAAATGTGTATCGAATCTCGCGTGCATACTAGTCTCCAATGGAAAATATTATCAATGTCAAGCACTTAGTAGAAACGGTGCGTTGCTTGACTAATTTTTCAGCATGAATATAAGTAACAGCTTGGAATGATGATAACAATCATATGGTGTTTCGCTCTGTCGCCATGTAACATGATGCATGCGTATTGCGTTGTATCGTTTTTCTCGGACAATTTGACAATACCTACTATACACCTGTTGCCAGGAACTTCGTGCAGTACGTGTGCGTTGTCACACCACCGACTTATCAACGAGTATCTTTAGTAATAATTAGTCACGTGATTGCATTGTTTGAAAGGCACCATTTCATGAAGTTCTCGTAGGTACTGTAACCCTTTCGTAATTAAGTCTGCCCATGCTGGAGGCAACCAGAGAAACCTTAAAAAACAGTACCTGTGCCTAATCCAACAGTGAGAGGGTTAACAATAATTTAAATACTCAGTCGTTATAAAATTATATGATCGTTACAAGAGCGCTATTGTACCTTAGTATGATACGAGAGCTCACGAAATGGTGCTATATGTACAATATTTTATGTTCCCGCAAAGAAATCATTGCGCTCTCGTAACTATGGGTATACACTACGAGAGCACTATACTTATTTCGCCAGATCACGAGCGCAATCGTAATTTGGCAATCTATATATGTACTCTTGGAATTAGAGGAAGAATTTCCTGACAGTGTTCAAGAAAGGAAATGCTCGATCGTGACCCATGTATAGCATTGTACGTTCAATAGAGCGCCTTCATGAACTTACCTCAGTTACAAACACAACTGTGATAGTCAGCTGATATAGTAAGTCTATATTTATTATGAAAAGGCATTCATTGATTGATTACAACAAGAAATGAATACCATAAGTTATGTATTCTACGCGTGCGTATGTTCCCTGATTCAAACCAACTGATAACGTTTTGAACGGTCTTGTGTTCGGAAATAGCAGCTACAAGAGAAGGCCAATTTTTCAACGTCCACTGACCAAACTAAAATACTTTAAGTACAACGAGACAGAGAACAAGACGGTAACTGTCATTGGAGAACTATTGAATACTTCTCCCTTTATTCATGCTATTTCAGTTGCAAGACAGACAATATATTATATTATCGATACAATTTACCATTGATACCATATCCATGAATAACCAGATAACATGAACACGTTTAGGTAATCGTGCATAGCGGCATTATGCCGGATCTTGGTCCTACTCGGATAACATTGATCTACACATATACACACCTAATAAACCGGATAAACAGATCTTGGGTCTCCCCTTGGAATATTGGCTACATTGTAATGTCCTGATACGAAATCCACAGGGTTTATAGAATGTCTTGCACACAGCAAATACGTAGAACATTAACGCTATCGTAGTCTATGTAAGACAGATCGAGAAATGCATAAACCTACTCCTGCATTGACGATTCTTAAAAAGTAGCATTTATATATAACCTGATTACGTCACTGAATACTAATACTATAGCTTACATCATAATATTATATTGCACGTATTATTTTTTTTAATAGTTTATGATTATATATATATACTGTTATGTATTAACTGTTTAATTGTATAAATATAAATCCTCTGAAGAGGTCCATATTTTATGGACGAAACGTAAGGATAAAGATAGTGTTGGTGTATTTATATTTTTTTATATATATGGCGATGCAATGCTCTCCAATGCGCTTGAGACCATCTCTATGACTCTACTGGACAATGGCCAGTCCGGTTCCTCCCCCGCAGTAACCAGTGGACCTGTCTCCGACCACACGGTGACCTCACCCCCGTAGTCACGTGGGGGAAGACAAAAACAATGTCATTTCGGGCATAATTTGTTCAATAAGTTGTTTTATTGCCAACTAGTTCCGCTAAGGACTATATCAGATGAGATCCCTACGCTGAACACTCTCGCAAGCAGCGCCATCTGGTGTGAATGCTGGACGCAGCGCCATCTGGTGTTTGGGACATAAGTCGAATCGCCAGCATATAATTACATCACGGATACAGTTCGCGATGCGGGGAATTACTGCAGATAATTATGAATTATTCCAAACAAGAGGAATACAAATCATATCAAGGGAGATAATCATATCCTAAATTATCTCAACTCAATTCTCCGTCAATTCTTCAGGTTAGCATACTCTCAAGGGACACACTAGAAATTAGTAGCAAATTCCCTGTGATACACTATGAACTTTATCTGACAATGTCGTACTTACAGTCTTTGGACAAGCAATTAGTTACAATATGTCGATGCATTCAGAGTACACCTCTTCAGAAAGACATGTTGAACGACATCGCGACCCTGTGAGGTATGTCCTATCTGTCACCGTGACTGACATTTGGTGTAGTACCATATCACGTGGATTATATTATTCCCATGTCTGTGTTTTCAATATCTGGAGAATTACACTAAAATGCCAAAAGGTCATTGTCAGCCATATTTACAAATGTGCCACAAAGATAACAATATCATCATTGGTACCTATTTATGAACGAATTATATGTCCACTAATCCGTTGTGTTTGAGTGTGTTTGAGTGTGTGTGCGTGTGTGTGCGTGTATGTGCGTGTGTGTGTGCGTGTGTGTGTGCGTTTGTGTGTGTGCGTGTGAGTGTGTGCATGTGTGTGAGTATGAGTGTGTGTGCGTGAGAGTGTGTGTGCGTGTGTGTAAGGGTGAGTGCGTGAGAGTGTGTGCGTGTGTGTGTAAGTGTGTGTGTGTGAGTGCGTGAGAGTGTGTGCGTGTGTGTGTAAGTGTGTGGGTGTGTGTAAGTGTGTGTGTGTGTGTGTGTGTGTGAGAGAGAGAGAGAGAGAGAGAGAGAGAGAGAGAGAGAGCGAGAGATATACCCACTAGCCATGGCTGTCATTGTTTCTGCATGCATGTTCAGTTCAGTTCAGTTTTGTTCTGATCACGAGAGTTATCGGCCTTTCTTTAAAAAAGAAAACGCAGGACTTTCTCGAAACTCTCGGAAGAAAATAAACCTCAAATTACTTTTTTTAAATTACTTATTTTACAAACTCAGTTATAAGACTGGGATGATTTCTGACTTGTGCTTAAATCTGTGGCATGGATATACTAAAGGTGTTCAGTCAACGTTCACGTGTGCACGTCTGCCCACATCTGCTGAGTCTTTCAGGACAAGTTAAATTTAGATACAACTAAACATAGTGTGGACTACAATACATTCAGCCTTCAATATGCTATTTCTATATTTCAGAGGTAAAACAAAATAGATCGTGCACTCGGCTTTCGGGAGATCAATGACATGAAATTAGATATGTATTCAGTAAGGATTGTCTTCAGTAAGGAGTGTCTCCAGTAAGGATTGTCTCCAGTAAGGATTGTGTTCAGTTAGGAATGTGTTCAGTACTGATTGTCTTCAGTAAGGATTGTCTTCAGTAAGGATTGTCTTCAGTAAGGATTGTGTTCAGTTAGGATTGTCTTCAGTAAGGATTATCTTCAGTAAGGATTGTCTCCAGTAAGGATTGTGTTCAGTAAGGATTGTCGAGAGTTTGCTGGTAGACTATCGCTGTAGCTGTGTGGTGATCATGGTGGACATGGTTGTGAGTGACATGGTTGTGAGTGGCATGGTTGTGAGTGACATGGTTGTGAGTGACATGGTTGTGAGTGACATGGTTGTGAATGACATGGTTGTGAATAACATGGTTGTGAATGACATGGTTGTGAGTGACATGTTTGTGAGTGACATGGTTGTGAGTGACATGTTTGTGAGTGACATGTCTGTGAGTGACATGGTTGCGAGTGACATGGTTGCAAGTGACATGTTTGTGAGTGACATGGTTGTGAGTGACATGGTTGCGAGTGACATGGTTGCGAGTGACATGGTTGCGAGTGACATGTTTGTGAATGATATGGTTGTGAGTGACATGTTTGTGAGTGACATGGTTGTGAGTGACATGGTTGTGAGTGATATTGTTGCGAGCGTAGGATAAGACTAAGCTGAACGGATGTACATGTGTGTGTGTGTGTGTGTATATGTATATGTGTGTGTGTGTGTGTCTGTGCATATGTGTGTACATGTGTGTGTGTGTGTGTGTGTGTATGTATATGTGTGTGTACATGTGTGTGTGTGTGTGTGTGTATATGTATATGTGTGTGTGTGTGTGTGTGTATGTATATGTGTGTGTGCATGTGTGGGTGTGTGTGTGTGTATATGTATATGTGTGTGTACATGTGTGTGTGTGTGGGTGTATATGTATATGTGTGTGTGCATGTGTGGGTGTGGGTGAGAGAGAGAGAGAGATATACATTAAACACACCCTATAATTAATATAACAAATCCCTGTACACGATTATAAAACCGAATATACCGTGTGTGTATTAATATGTGTGTATTTATGTTTGTACACGTTTGTACATCATGTGTTTGTATACACCCATCTTGCCTAGCCCACGTGACCTAACTCGACTTTCTTCGTAGTGTCCCTTGGCTGCATAGGCCCCGTTTTCCGGGCACATTGATAACAAAGCATTCGCCCTAAGCTCCGCCTACTTTGCACAATAGCAAATATGTCGCTAGTCTCGTCGTCACCTCATATAAGGTGGTACTGTCATTGCTTCCATACACAGATGTCATATCAAAACAAGAACCTTGTCTCTTGAATGGCTATACGGGTGTTCATCTGATTAGGGCCAATCTGTTTGACATTCAATCCCAAACTTAGTTTAGATATCGCTCACGAACTTCTACAGCCAACTTTTCGCCATTGTGGACGTTTTGACAACGTCTACACAAGGGGAGACAACTCACTCTGCCGACAGGGTTAAATCTGCCTGCCGCATTTAGGTGGAGAATGATGGGAAGGGCTATGATGTAGTAAGCGAAGCTCGGAATTGTACCCTTCCCTAGGGGAGATGGTTACTACTGTGCTAAGGCTGTTTTCATTCACTGTTGTCTCACTTTGGATTCAGCTATCTCTGCAGCGTAAACTATCTCCATCACTATAGTGTACATCTTCGTTCAAGTCAGGCCTCAAAACCTATCAAATCACAAATTACTATCAATAATTATTTGGATATGGGAAAACCCCAAACTGTAGTGTATAGTTTTCCGTTGGTATTGAACATTGTTAAGTGTAAAGAAAGGTTGACAGCAGCTGCTGACGTGATGATACGTTAACCTTAGAACTTAGTAATTCTGTCTTTCTCGTATTGGGCATCATCGTGGTTGTACGCTTTAACTACTACCCGGTTCGCGCACACTTTTGCATTGGTATGCACATTGTGTCATATACACACGTAAGCAAATTTACATCAGGAGTAAATGTGCATACATGTGGTCTCGAGGTCATGCAAATGTATGTTTGCACATGTGTAATTTTGCCCTGTATGTAAATGGTGTCATGCGAACGATACGCGCGTACGCCTTTCATGTTTTGAAGGTTGAACAAACATAGCTATAGAATCGTATAGATGCTAGTTTTTGACCGAATTTGAGCTAATAGTGTAAAGTGAATTCATTTGGCATGCCGTACGTATTTGTATCTTCTATGTTCCTTTTTTCTTCTCCATGGTAGGTTTAGCATGCATGACACCCATCGGCAATATAAATAAACTTATAAATGGAAAAGGGTATTCCGATTATGACAGTTTATTTACAGTCACTTCCTGAGTAGCGTACTCTCGCGCGGTGCGGAGTTAACAGTAATACTACAACTTACAAGATGTTACTTCTCTCATGCAAGGTTTACTTATTAGTGCAAGATATGAAGGATGTCATCGCCCCTTGTTATGCACGTCAGAACCAACTCATGTACGTGTGTGCATATTACTAGTACAGTATATGTATTGTTATTATGCACGACCGATTATGTTTACTATCTGAGTATGAATGCACAATGGTATATTTACATAGCAAATGTTTGTCTTCTTCTCTATCCAACAGTGCATGACCATAGTAGGTCATATTATACTTCCGCGTTGTTTAGAGTGGCAATGCAGTTATCATCCTTGGTCTTGTCAGTACCAGCCGGTGCTCGCAGGTTTACTGCAACATTCAGCGCTACGGTTTCCTCCTGCTCTAAACTGACAAAGTCGTGATGTTAGTGAAAGATTCTAGAAAGCGACTTTAAACCCCAATTAAAAACAAAACAAAACAAAACGAAGCGGCGTGCGTCTATACCTTACTTTAACTCCAACGTTAGCAGTGGTATTAAGTTTATGGCTAAGGTTGCAGTTACGGTTAACTTATAGTTACGCTGTTTCGTACGGGCGTGCCTTGATATTACGCTATTACCCAGGCATAATAAAGTTAATTTCGACGTGAAAGTAATAGTTTTTGTTAATTATGTTTCAGACGTTTTGCGGCTTCTTTCAATCCAAGATCCGGTCACATCTTGATGAAGTAGAAACCATTTTCAGCTTGGTAGGGTTCCGGAAACAGATCCCAGGAGCCCTGATACTCGGCTACGAACCCGACCGTCAACTCTTCCTGTCCGTAGCTTTCGAGTGCGTGGTGGCCACGGTAGAATGCGAGTTGTTGTCCGAGTACCACCTGAAGATGAAGGACTCTTCCGTTGAGGATGTTGTGAAGTGGCGCTACAGTGGGGAAGCGGTGGAACTGAAAAAGTTGTATGACGACAAACGCGCCCTAGAAAGCAGAGAAAGTGATATTGTGAGCAGGAACCTTTCCCATGGAGCCAACAACATTCATACCAACTCGGTGTACGGATATGGTGGGGAAGGCGGTGCTAGAAGTAGGATTATTACTGCTGTAGATTTACCATACATAGATGATGAAGATCATCTTGATCACGACGATTACATTGAGGGGACGATAGACGACCACGTCATGGCGAGCATGCAGAGGTTAAGTCACACAGACGCACGCGCCAGGAGACCGGAAGTCCATATGGGTCATTCCAACGACTGGGACTACGTGAGAGTAGGTTTGGAGGGCAAATACGGGGAGAAGTACTACGACGGAGCCAGGGGGAATATTATAGTGAACCAACCAATGCCCGTCCGTCAAGGAAGCGATTCCAATTCTGACGAAGGTATAGACGTGGCAGAGGCGCCGCCGCCGGTGCAATATCCCAGCCGTCGTTATAGAGTGGAATCCGACATGAGGACATCCGGATACCACACCGCCAGTACGTCCCAGGTGTTCTACCCTCCCACCGTGGAGCCAGGGCAGCAGACTCTGCTCGACCCAGTCTCCCAAGGAATACGATCATCTGACACGGCCTATGGCACCCAGACTTCCTGCGGACCCATAACCAGAGGCGCGGATTCGAAAGCAGCGGCTTCTGGTTCTGGTCTGTACAAGCATCAGCGGTACATGAGTAGCGGCGCAGCCGGAGAGCAGATGGTGGCTCGGCACATGAACGACCTGGGATCTTCGGGCAAAGGCTGGTCGTGCGCCACCTGCACATTGCATAACGGTCCCGATGCGAGGGTCTGTGCCGGCTGCGCTAAGAGTAGGACGGCTGCCCCCGAAATTGACGGCCCTCACTGCGGAGACAGCACGACAGAGTGCCGGAAGTGCACATATGAGAACCAGCCCGGCGAAAGCTTTTGCAAAATGTGTGGTAACCCCCTCGACAAGCGAAATGTGCACACATATGTGTAAAGGTAAACCCGGGTTGTTTCAAAGTCAAGATCTAGCGTTCCAAGTAGATTTTGGGGAATGACGCTACATCTGATCTTTCCTGAACCATTGAGCTGCGCAATAAAGAAGCTAGTATATATAGCGAATCAACTAAGAACAGTAATAGGGAGCCTGTCATATAGTTTCTTTGTTTGATGAGTGTGTTTTAGACGGGCTGTCCAGGAAAACCGCGCTAGCTCATTACTAGAAGGAAACTTGTCAAAACGGAAGTTGAATTAGGTCAGAAACTATCCCTAAGTGTCAGATTTCAGGGAAGGTAATTGCGAAAAACCTTCTGTCTGTGTCAAAACAAGTTTCCCTTCAGCGTGGACTAATTCTTGTCTGCACATTTTTCAGTACAAGCGAAAGATCTAGTCTACTTTCAGCGTGGTATCCCAGAACGATGCTCAGTGACTATGCTCTCTAATCGTAATGAATCGCTAAGTGAGAGTAGTTAACATCAATGCACGACGACAATAATTTAAGGGACTCGGAACATAATATATGTGTAGAACACAAGGAAGTGAATAAGAACCGTGATTACATTTTCTCCAAATCGAATTTATTTCGACAGTCGGCTCTATGAAAGCTGTCAGTCTCCCAGTTAGTGACAGCACCCGGCATCCAATCGGAATATTGCTGCGCTTAAAGATAGGCGTGACTCGATTGGCCGTGTGGTAAATGTCCGTCAAACATGATCTTACGAAAGCAATCATAACGCATAATATATGACAGCTTTGTATTGAGGTATCTATTAAGCGATAGATATATGTATGGTTGTACCATGTATATGGACAAACTCCCGACAGGTGTGTTCTTGGTAAGCGCCATCGTCTTGTTGCATGCTTGACATATACTGGTTACGGGCCTATTATCGCCTAAAATATTAACGTTTTCCTGGATATTTTTCTTAATATGTACATCATCTTCATTATACTTACTATGGCACATGTATAGCTATATAGTATGACCGTATGGTATATTCAAAGTTATATGCGCCACTTCGTTTAATGACGTATTATAAAAACACACTGTTTGTTTTGCCTAATGATGTATTTTTGACATTTTGAAGATATCTCAATGACAAACTAATAGTTTGTAAAAAACATAAAATGCTGTAGAGATTGATGGAAATTGGGCTCCGCCATAACTACATGAAAGGACATTATGGCTGACGAACAAATATAAACAAGCGACTTATTGTTTAGTCACGTGATCA
>JAUTBV010044666.1:0-20587 GCA_032361325.1 Lepetodrilus fucensis
ATGTATTATTACATGTATACAATACTCACCATAAGAGGGAAGTAACAGCTGGTGAACACAATCGTAATTCCAATGAGTAACACAAGCATCTGGATCTCCGCGAACCTCTTGCTTTTGCTTTTGAACTTCCTAGTATTCCCATCCGACGAATTGAGTACTCCAGATTTTAATCTAATATGGATAAGAGTATATATCACCGTGATATTGCAGCTACCCGTGATAAATATCGTGATCAGGGAAGTCGTAGCGTACATGTAACTAAATGCAATGTCCATTGGTCTCTTACTGGTGTAGTTGAAGAAGCACCATGTTCCCGGGTATTGAAACACATTGCTTCCAAATCCCGCCAGCGGAAGTGCACCTATTAAAGCTGACAGCACCCACGATCCTATGAGCGTAATTTTGGCGTACGTAGCAGTAAGTCTCGTGTGGTAGAGGTAAGGATGTCGCACACATATATACCGTTCTATGGCCATGGACGTTACGATGAACAACGTCGTAAAACTGGCAAATATCATCATGAAGGCGAAATACTGGCAGAGGGCTCTACCCCCGACCCACTGGAAGTCATTGAGGTATACCGATATCACCACGGGAGATAATGCTACCGTTCCGAATATATCTGTGATCGCTAAACCGGCAACCAACTTGTAAAACAAAGTCCTTCTTTGTTCTCGTGCAGATCTCGCCAGTACGAAGAGCGCGAGAAGATTTCCGAAGACGCCGACGCCGAACATCACACTGGCGACCATGACGGTGTGGTTCCTCTTGGAAGGGTCCACGAGGACGCAGCCGAAGGTGATGTTGGCGTCGGTACCGTCGGTGCCGTTCAGGTAGAGGTGTTGCTCCTGCGGCATTGTATATTGTTGAGACGTCATGTTGATTCGGTCAAGGGAACGACCATCGTACGCCTCTCCAGCGATAACCAGCTGACAACGTCACTTTGCAAAACGTAAATACCATTTCACCTGTAGAGTCAATTTAGACCCGGTTCAGCAACTCTGATCATCGTGAATATTTAGCAATATTAAACACAGATGATCTCTCCATTACAGATAGTCTCAAACTCGGAAGATAACTTGCCGTTCTTTACGGAAATTGTTTTAACTTATTCTGCAATCACAGCCTTCCACTTATTTCCATAAGAACGTATAGATCCACGTGTGTTCCTGCCAGACAAACTGTATTTGCTGTACACCGGTTGCGCTCGAGTTCCCTCTGGACACGTGGAGACCGCCGAGCAGCAATCGATGTCCGTTAGCACTCGTAGGCAATTATCAATCTGAAATCAGACACGCATTGGTTCACAAATACAACAAATGAATTCTAATGTTCTAGCATAGGGAACCCTTTTCATAAAGACACTAAAGAGCTCTCGAATCTACCGGGCCCCTGTCTCGCCGATAGTCACAAGAGCGTCATTGTCTCTCTAAGAGGATACGAGCACATCTTGAACCCTTTTCATGAAGACACTATAGAGCTCTCGAATATACCGATGTATACCTATCTCGCGGGTCTCATGGTCACACGGGCGTCATGGTCTTTCCAAGAGGATACGAGAGCTTCGTGAAATGACACCCTGACTACTGACCAATTATGTATCTGTTTCCTAATCAAAGACAAGCTTACTGACCACAGGCGATTGCTCAGTGTTTCTGATGCTATCTTGCAACGCGGCCTTCGCGGTAAAATCCAATAAAAAGACATCCTTACCGATATCCAACACTACAGCAACTTCCTGAATGAATATTAATAAAAGCAAATGAATACTGTTGACAGCATACTGCAGGTTGAACTTTACAACTATACCTATATCCTGAAGCGTTTCGCTGTGAAATGTTATATGAGTGTTACTGTATACGTTAACACTAGGCATGGTTTCATGGTTAACTGATCACACTCATCAGTGGAATGGGGGTATCATAGACTCTGCTAATTAAAAAAAGGTTAATTGTTTTTTCTTCGTTATTGTACATGAATTATATTTGATAACTTTTCCATATTATGTGTGTATGTATGTGCTTGTATTAGTGTGGGTGGTAAATTGGAAATAAAAGAACTTGAGAACTTGGTAGTATGCAAATAGGAGAAAAGGTTCCGAGTTGGGATTGTCACCTGGACCAGTTACAGTGGGATATCTGCGTGAATCAGAGCATGCTTCATTGATTTACCATGTGTACTATTACCATAGGTCCTGTTTTAAACCAAGGTAATGTACCTTATCATTAGAGGTCTTGGTGTAAGTCAAGGTAGTATGATAATGCTCAGTCGTTACTTTTGATTACAGCAGGTCTATTGTCCTTTCGGGAAACGTGGGTCATCATGGCATTGAAACCCCTTTGGAAGGAAACAATGGTCCCAAAATGCTCATTGCTTATGTCATTTCAGTTAGCAGATAGGATTCCCCCATTCGTCAAGGTACAGTAAACAATACTAAACAACATAATAGCCTGGTATATTACGGGTGAATGATATGGGCATGGTACAAGCATTAATTTGCTCATGGTATGGCTTTGAAAATGATCTACGGTATATACAAGGATTATACGCATGGCATAGCTAGTGTATGTTTGAATAATATACCTATATTATATACATAAGTATAGTATATATACCTAAAGATTATCCTCTTTTCCTTAATAATAATAATATAAAATATATTAATAATATACACCTATATCGCGCCTAAAGAACTGCTCAAAAGCGCGTTTGAGTCACGCGTTTGGGTTGATCGTAGATGGAGTGATAGGTTATTCTATATATATGGACCAGATGACTCGAATGAACGATCACCATTAATGCACATGTAATCAAGGAATATTATCGTGCAGTATATATATATATATATATATATATACACTTACGGCCTATGGTAATAGTTTCTCAGCATATTAAATATATACACACAGTCTACCCAGTACCTTAAGATCCCATTGTGTATAACATAATTATACTCACGTCATAGGTAATAGTGTCCTCATCGTGTAGGTCTATACACAGTAATGCATGCACATGTACATGTACACTCTCAGCCGATAAACAAATAAAGTTGGTGCTTTCAACGTAATTTGTCCGTGCTAGGAAAGAGCATCAGAGACTACTTGATCTCAATCCGAAGAACCAACTCCATGCATTATGCCGCGGTTGGTCTCGATCACGTGCTCACGGTACATCCACTATACAATTACTGGTACTCCAGCGCTCTAAAACATAAGCGCTGTGTGGCGCATGCAGTCTATATAACAGGGATCGACGGCAAAGCCACTTAGTTGCTTGAACCTACGGAAGTTGTGGTTGTACTACGGACGTTCTAAGGAATAGCTGTCACTTAACAGATGGAAGCACACACGACTGAGCGTGTTCGTCGTGCCGCTGTGTTTCTATACTGTTTCTATACCCCAGAGCCTCTTCAGGTCGAGAGCTGCTTGTACCGCCTCTCGATCCAATTTCACGATGATTAGAAAAGAGGTTTACAAAATAAAAATAAATGCAATATTCATTTCTCAGAATATACAGCATCCTCCTGAGGTGAAAGAACATCCCGAGGTTATTGGTGGATATTAATTGAAACTGTGTATTATTTGACTACTAAATAAAACCATCCAGGTTTTACAACACTGCTTCTTCAATACACCATCGAACCGAATACATCTGGCCCCCGTTTCACGACGGCCTCCTAAAGTTGTGAGCTAGCATATCACCTCCTAAGTTAGATGACGATTTAAGAAGGGGTATAACTTTATGACATGGTCGTGAAACACTTTAGGAGGTGATAACTCGGGTTAGGAGTTCCTAACTAGTTAGGACACCGTTGTGAAACGGGGGCCAGAAAGGTTAGACGTGAAAGTGCATCAGGTTACTATAAGAAGATGGCTTAATTGTTTCCAATGAGGGCCATGGGGACGTTGAAACCCCGACAGGGTTGGACAAATGTATTGTCAAGGCCAACGGTTGAACCTTTCGGTGGCTGGACTGTCTATCAGTACCAATAGCCGACTAATTCACGTAGTGCTGTATCTGCTACCAGTTAATCATTAGCAAAAGGTCCTTGCTGTATTATGTGATCCTCCGGGTTACCCTCTGGGTCTAGGGAGGGTTCATTGAGTCGGTGTTGCTCCCGAATTAATTAGCTGTTAATATCGGCTCTCGATATAGACGAGATGCCAATGAATGCTCCTGGTATAATTACACCTAGTGACCTTTAACCTTTGGTGGATGTGTGAGAACAATGTGAAGAAACTGTCTGTCTGTGCATTCTATGAAACGATAAAACTTCCCGGAAAATCCCTGTCCGCGATTGCCATGTTCATTGTTGTAATATATATTGTATTAGACCTATATCTGATAATTTAGGGGTGCCACGATTCGCCTATCTCGCGATACGATACGTATCGTCACGATGCCAGGCTCACGATACGATACGTATAAGAGGTAAAATGGCGATGCATCGATGCATCGGTGAATCGTGACACCCCTATCTGATATGCCTAGGTTCTCAGCCTGGGTGAATAAAGGTTCTGTTCCGTTCTGTCTGTCTGTCTGTGGTTCGTATGCTGGACATTTGAGCATACCACTAACAGTCTGGTCTAACGCTAATTCACCACCAATTACATGAATTAACCTCTCGTTAACGTTAACAACCTAACAAGACTTGTTTCTCCACCTAGGCAGTCATCAATGAAGAATTAACGGTCCTGCGGGATAAAATCTAACAGCTTGGTTTCAAATTGGTATTTATTAATTGTTAGTTATCAGGTGTAACAGCGTTCAAGCAACAAGTGCTCGCTCAATATGTATTCCCAAAGGATGGAAATGAAATAACATATCCTAGAGGATATATTGCTTACAACATGGTTTGATCTATGGTCATCGATCGGTCAGTAACATAGCTAGTTTAGATACTAGTAGTTGATCACTGGAATTAGTTTCACTTTACAGAAAACAACACTTATCAGATTTTAGAAACAAACATGAACATAGTCAGTTAGTGTTAGTAGTAAAACAAGTATAATACATGCTCATACTATTCTATTAAATACATAGATCTCCTTTTACTTTTGGTCACTATTGGCCATGATATAGCTTCCTGTTGCTAATTCGTGTCATACCCACAGGGGCATTGAAACAACGTCATTCATCACCCAATTAAGCTTGCAAGAACATAGAGCCATCGAATGGTCAAACATCACGTGTCAAACCGGAAGCGGAAATTGGAATTTGAAATCACAATAGTTCCGGAAGTTTCGAATTCACATTTGTTTTATAATACTTGCACGGTCTCAAAAAGTGCAGAATGACAGAATACTCGGAGGAAATCAATGCTTGTAGACATAGTGTAATACACAGTTCATAACTACTGACAGTTTCCGGTAAAGGTCAACGGTCACGTTCTTTATACTGTTGATGCAATAATCAATTTTCCTGTCTGAGATATCAGTATTTCCATTTGAATTCATTACGAGGCTAGGTAATGATCGGTTACGGTGTGCTCCTATTTCGACCACATCATTAGCACGCAACAACTCCATTTGATATTTAACCCAACTTCCCTTGAACAGGCCCGTTACTGAAAAGAAATAGCGCTTCCCTCGCATTCTTCACATAAAGTACATGCCAACTAAATTAGCATGTAGTTAGGTTTTTTTAATAGCTTAGATGCGTGATCAACCATTTTGGCATAATTTACTGTTCATGCTCTCGGTAGGGTTTCGTCTCACTCAATGGCATATAGTTTTAATATGCTGTATAGAGCACGTGGAATATAGATCAACGATGTGTCTTTAAATAACTATCAAATGATGGCTTATTAAATGTTCGGAAAGTCTTAAGCTTTGGGAAACTTACAATGCACTATTGTCGTAACCCAGACAGCATGATCTTGACACAGTGTATTGCAGTGTGTGCACGAGTATTGTTGCAAATGCCAGTATTGAAATACAAAACTTTTTTATTTTCTAAAAGTAATAATGCAAAATGCTGTTCGTATTCCCAGCAGTGATGTCTGCTTTTGGTTTGGACCTCTGACCTGATTCAAATTTCAAAATGAATGCTACATCATATCACTATTATGCAACATCTGGTGACCAATTTATTACCAAGAGTTATGTAAATATTCCGAGTATTTATGCAAAACCGATGTTCGCCGTTTCTTTCCTTTGTATATTTACACCATTAATATACACGATGTTGAGACATGTTTCAGCCAAGCTTAGAAGATATGGAGTTAAAAGGCTGAGTAGGCAACATATATATAGGGTTAGGTGTGGATTGTCTACTGAAACAGCATTCTTCACTGACTATGCCATGGGGATGTCATAGACCAAATATGACTCATACGTTAGTGACCTTCAATTCGTGGTAAGTCACTGATGCAGCGGTTGTTATGTATTGTCGTACATAATAAATTATAAAGTCTACAAAAAACAGGGTATCTGCTTGCAGTGGATTTCAATAGTTGTGCACGTTGCCTGAACTATTTTTTTATGACTAGATGTGTCTTGTATTACCTGTAGACGGTTTTGCCATTGAAATATATTCTCACTATTGCTCGTTTTACATGTCCACGAAACCCTACCGAGCAGGAACAATAAAGTATGTTACAAATGGTTGCTTATGCATCTAAGCTATTTTTTTTTAAATAAACAGAGTTGTGTCTTCGTTTGTTACCAAGCCCGCAGACGTTAACCTCCTAGCTAACTGTATTTTTTAAACAAAACATAAACGTAGTACAGTAAGTATTCTCGAAACATCTTAGCTAAGAACATCTTAGTGAGAAAATATCTCTTAAAAAATTAGCATGAGCAGAAACTCAGTTAGGCAAATTCTTAGTAATTACGAACTTCTTACGACTTACGAGGTTTCGAGAATATGGGCCAACGTTAAAATACCCATATAGCTATGCGCCTGTGTGCCTATTCTCGAAACGTTCTTACGAACTTCTTAGTCTAAGAACAGTTCGTAGTCAAACTATACAACAATCGTAAAAAAACTGTTCTGAGGCTAAGAAGTTCGTATAAAATATAACACCCCCCCCCCCCCCCCCCCCCCCACACCCTGCAATAGTTCTTTCAGTTGGCCAGAAACAGGTCAAAGTAGTTACAAAATATGCACACTCGAAGAAATATCCAACGAAGAAGCCATAACCTGTGAAAAGGTCCCAAATATTTTAAATATTTTTGGCCTTTTTATCCCATACCCGGGGCGAGACGCCTACCTTAAAAACAAGCTTTTATATATAGTTTGGCATGAAATGCATTGACACCCCTATTGTAGCGCTACTATTGTTCTGAGTAACGGGCCCCTGTCTATTTTCAATTAATTAAAAACCTCAATATTGATATAGTGTGACCAGACCGCCAGTCTCAGCTGTCACTGACTAGTGATATCGATGACGTGGTATCGCTGTCTTTTGGTGGACCACATATTGAACAAACCTGCATGTTACCAGAGCGGCGAAGGATGACGCTAGATGGCGCAGCGCTACAGTTCCAGGCATATCTAGTGGTTCTGGTAGTGCTCTGCGCAGCGACAGATGATGGGCAATACAGTCAAAATAGACCAGAAGACGAATTGCAATCACAGATTGATCCAAAATATAAGCTTTACAAGGAGCCCAACGTAGACCATGGCTTTCCTATAATTCTTTGGTGGGCGTTCGAATCGCTTTTTCCAGGATTTCAAGGGATGTCGCCCAACTACGTTGTTCAATGTGGCGACGACTCGTGTCATTCTACAAACAACAGGTCGCTGTCTCATCATCCAAACACAAGAGGATTCATGTTCTATGGCTCCAGTTTTGAGCAAGAAGACTTGCCTCTTCCTCGTCTACCCCGTCATGAGTGGGCGCTGTTTCACGAGGAATCTCCATTGAATAACTACATTCTGTCCCACGACCCTTTGATTGAACTGTTCAACCACACAGCGACTTTCAGGATGGGATCTGATTTTCCTCTGACATCTCAGAGCATCTATACCGATGACTATTTGACAACTAGGCAACCCGTGCCATTGAACGCGAAGAACAAGGCCAAGATGACGGACAAACTTGCACCGGTGCTGTACGTTCAATCTCACTGCGACATCCCATCCGATCGGGACCGCTATGTACAGGAACTCATGAAATACATCGACGTGGATTCCTATGGCGAATGTCTCCATAACAAGGATTTGCCGAAACAACTCCAAGACACTCGAATGATGGAAGAAGAACCCTTTCTGGATTTCATTTCTCGCTACAAATTCCACATTGCGTTTGAGAACGCTAAGTGTGAAGACTACATGACTGAGAAGTTGATGCGGACGCTGCTGGTGGGGTCCGTCCCCGTATACAGAGGAGCGTCCAGCGCAGCCAAGTGGATGCCAAACAACAAGACCATCATCATGGCGGACAACTTCCACAGTCCCAAAGACCTCGCAGCGTTCATCAAGAACATCGACGGCGACGACGACGAATATGAATCGTATTTGACTTACAAAAGGACGGGAATTACTAACCAGTTTTTACTGGCTCAATTAAAACGTAGAGGGTGGGACAAATACACAGTCAGACCGTACAGGGATGGTTTTGAAATGGTTCGTGGATTCGAGTGTATGGTGTGTAAGAAGATCCACGAACGTTTAGCCAATGAGAAGGATCATGAACGCGATCCGGCGGTTCCTCTTCTTCCTCCCAAGATGGCCGACTCCTCACATCTGGGCTGTCCTCAGCCGTATCCGTCTATTGGAACAGAGGCGGGGATTCCTAAATATGACCGGTGAGATTTTCTTTTCATCTATTGAATTGTATAGTTCAATGTTCATTCGATAAATGCGAGAGAACAAAATGCGAGTAAAAAAACATCCGAACCCACGGTGAATTGAAGGGCGTTAAATAGAAGTTGAAAGATTGGAAGTTGTGTTTTCTATGCTGCCATGGATAGCATACTATTAGATGTAGGCTATGTAAGTTTTATCTTCATTGAGTATGTCCTGGATGACGACTGTAACACGCTCATGTATTTATCACAAGTGTTGTTCTAAACTGCAGCTCCGGTTGCCTCGCTGGGTAATGGGTGTAACGTTAAGTCGACCTATTGCGATAGTGTGTGTGTCCCGATATAGCAATCTTAACAATCGATAACTATTGGCGATAGTATGATTGACTACCGATAGGTTTTTTTAATTAGTTGTTTTTTTATCTCTGCTTATTTTTTTAAAGTCCAACTTGTCATAGACTTCTGGGGAGGTATCCTATAAACATCTTAATTGACTTAAGTCATCAACCAAAACCTTAATTATCAACCTATTTTGACCAAGTTTTCTGTATTTGGCTTCGAGGGCATACCACATTTATTTTTTGCACTATCAGTTATCATATAAATCAGCTTGGTTCGAGAGGCTGCTGATGCAAAACTATTCGTTCAACATGAACTAACTTTACATCCACTTGTAGAGAAATACAGGGGACCAGAAATTAGCTAAATGGGGTCAAAGACAAGCATGAAAATCAACAACAGCTCACATGTCTGCTCTGCAACCGAAAGTGACCGAACAACCTCATATTGCAGATGCATACGCTTTCCTGACATACAGGTGTAGTGGTGTATTTTTAGATTGCAATTAAACTACATGGAACCCACTTCATTTAGAAGAAAATACCAGTCATAATACAACAACACTAGGGCACAGACAATGGAACGTGTGCAAAATGTACTTTTTTTCTACGGACTATACAGCCGCCGTTGATAATGAGAAACTGTGCTATGCCCCCTTAGTCAAACTTCATCGAATCTATGTCTAAAACTAATCCAATAAATAAAACTGAGTCAAAATGCGTCGCAAAGTTAGTGTTTTACTAACTTAAGTCTTAAAGGCATAATATCACAGTTGATTGACCTGTATAATGGACAAACGAATTTCTATCTAAAACTAATTACGCTCCGTGTATCCACCCAAAAGTTGTTATTTACTAATGTACTTAGTCCCCAGTACTCAATAGTTATCAAAATAGTAATGTTTTATATGAATATAGGGAACGTTCTGCTATTTATCTTGTCTTAGATGTAAAC
This sequence comes from Lepetodrilus fucensis, assembly GCA_032361325.1. Taxonomy (NCBI): domain Eukaryota; kingdom Metazoa; phylum Mollusca; class Gastropoda; order Lepetellida; family Lepetodrilidae; genus Lepetodrilus; species Lepetodrilus fucensis. The sequence goes on from JAUTBV010044666.1 coordinate 10,047, forward strand.
TGAACTATGAACGAATTGCGAGAAAACGTTAGATGTGCGTATTATACGTTTAAGTCGTACCACTGAGTTATGTCCCCTTGCATTGACTTAATGAAGGAAATAGCAATACGACCATATTCAGGTTGTCTATCAGTAGACTACAGGGGGTTGCACTAGATATGTGTCTACCAAACAGCGGTGGAAAGGTTTTTGGAAGTACAAACATGATTTTATGTATGTCAAGTAAATGTATTTTGCAGTTGTAGCTAAGAACTAGTCCAACACAACCATAAACATCTGTGCTATTATGCCTTTAAGACCGCTCATTTTATATGCGTATTCGAAGGCTATAGAGCATCCAATACTGTAAAATGATATTTCCCCTACCATACCCATATATAAAAAGTCTCGTATATGCATATTCAGCAGGGAAGGCTAGAGGAATCTCGAGCTAATATAGGGGCCTACTGTTGTTGTTGTTGTTATTGTTGTTGTTGTAGACACCCGCCTCACCTGTCATGCATGATCAGAAAATATATAAGCATACTCAAAATCTATACCTTAGGCTAATTTAATATGTAACTATACTACCGGTATCGTGTGTAGGCCTATATCGCATGCATGAATATACGAATTGATATAAAGATGAACAGATGTAATTAGACTATAGGTCTATATATACTTATACACTACATATAAATCATATATCGACCTATACCTGTACAGTATTATATTATATCATCTGAATACTTTCGGTCTCGTCAATGTCTACATCCCCATACTATCTTTTTTTTCACATAGGCTAAAAACAGTATACTGCACTCTCTCTCTCTCATCAGCTACAGTATATCAAACCTATTTAGTAGCCTACATGTACATGCGGTACTATACTGTATATATTGAAGGCATCTCCACCTATTTATATGTACCAATAGCCCAATATATGTATATTATACCAACTTAAATATAGGCCTACTATCTCGGTGGCTTTTTTTCCCCAGTAGGCTACTGTATACCGGTATACTATTTCAATTCAATGTCAACATGATAGTGTGATAAATAACATTGTATGGTGTGATAATATACCCGGTATATTCATTTTTCATAACGCATTCAAATCATTCTCTCACAGAGGTTTTCAATTATAATTCAATGTCACGGAACACGAAGCATAACTGTGTCGAATCCACATCAGATAGAAATATCTGACACTTCAGTTTTCTGCCACACAAGGTTCGTGTTTCTCCGTGGCAGGCATGAGTGGCATCGGGAATTGCATGTCAGTGCTGCATCGATTACACGTGAAGTGTGCACAGTGCTTCTGTAGTGTCCGCGCTGTCCATGTCCACTGCAGTCCATTATAGTCAGATGGACAGCCAATGAACTGTCCGCACCATTCATTGGAACCATGCATGGCGTAGGCGCAAACATATTAGCCTAAGGAAATACTTGCCTTCAAAGCACATTTACATGTTCACATATGATAAGGATTCCTTCCTTCTATTCTTATACGATGCTTCCATTCTTATACGATGCCTCAATGGAGCTGATAGAATTATAATTATATGTACATTTAATGGTCTAATATATAAAACCTACATTTACTTATCCAGAGACCATATTATGTTTGTAGATGATATCTGGTATACCATTATATTCCATTATTATTTAAGTAGCATATATACATGTAGTATTTTGTTATCGATGTGGAATTATTTGTGAGTTTTCATTGCTGTTGGTCAACAAGACTTGAAACAGAACAGAAGCAAGCTTGATATATTGAGAGTATGCAATTTCATTGATTGCAGTGTAGTATGCAATCCAAATAGTTCTCGTTATAGCAATACTCTTGAATCTGCTCTGTAAATAACACTAGCAGAACTGACAGCTCTAGTTTCTGGTAGGAGCCAACCGATGCATCAACTAGCATTTTTCGTCAAATTTGCCAATTTATGTAAAAAATCAATAACTCCGCTTATTTTAGTTGCAAACCGTTGGCTGGTCGCAAGTTGTACGAGATATCTGGCATGTCAACATCACAGCACGCATGGTTAGAAGACACGATCTTGTTAGAGGAACAGATCTTATTGATTGGTGCCAGGGCCTTTGATCTAGCCGATTATATGGAGAAACATGAAGCAATATCCATACTTCCTGTGAGCAGATTTAACATGCAAAGCACTTTTTTTTTAAAGGACTGATGCTGGTTTTTACCAATGTGCCCATAGCAATCCCAACTATTGGAATTAATTAATGGACTACTTATTTGTTTTCATCTGCACATGTTGTTTAGCTCAAGGACCAGTTTAACAAATCAATAGCACTACAATCATTGTAGCACTTACAATAACTTGCCAGTGTACTGAAAGCTTCTAAAGTCTCCTACTCGTATCCTGTATAAAACAATTGATGTGTTGTATAATGTTCATACCTGAACTAATGCATGCATTATTGCTGTTCTATCAGAATTTCTACTTTCAATTTTAATTTCATCATCATCCAATCTAAATGCTGCTAAAATATTTGTGACGATGCAATCCTACAAATAGAAATATTGTTCAAATGGAATGCAATATGCAATGATAATGTGTCAGATATGCAGGTCAAATATCAAGGCCAACAGAACATCTGTGAACATGGTGGAACACGTTTTTATACCTATTATTGCAATTAATCATCCAATTAACTAAACAATTCACCAGCTGTGTATTATCAATGCCATAACCAGTTGGTTGACCAATAACAGGATACTGATATTTCCATCTACAATTCAATTTATTGAAATCTGTGATTGTATGGCTCTAAATGGGTTAAAACTACCTGAAATGCTAAATAATTTTGGATACAAATAACCCTGTAGAAGTATCTACATTAACTCCCGAGCAACCTGGTGTTTGGTGATGCATGGATCTTTCACATAGATCATGTACATTGCAATCTATGAATACAAACTCTTGGATAATACACACTAACATTGTACCTTCATGACGATCCTGCAATTAGTCCCAAGAGCCAGATTCTGTAGGAGCTCAAAATCCAAGTTGACCCTACATGGTCCTGTCCGTTACTTCCTTGGTGTATTATGCTACATGCAAATCCAGACACTGCACCAAAGTATAATTTTACATCAAATGAGTACTTTCGCAGGGTCATATTTTGGTGCAGTGTCCTTATTTGCATGAATCTGTCATATTTGCATAATAAAATATCAAGAAACTAAACAGACCTCAATGAGAAACTACCTCATTTTGGCCCCTCTCTCTGTTTAAAAAAGAATTGGTTTTAGAGAATCTTTCACGATTCTTTCACTGATAGCACAGCTTGTCAGTTTTAGGGCAGGAGAAAACTCGCAACATCCATTGCACTGAATGTTTCAGTAAACCTGTGAACACCAGCTGGTACCGACAGACCAAGAATGATAAATGCATTGCCACTCTACAGTCAGCATATCCTATCAATAATGTGTCAGAAAGCTAACTTTCGCGAACATTGATGTCAGGCTCCCAGGATGGGATTTGAACCCAGGCATTTGGCTCCGGTGCAAATGCTCTACAATTTCACTACTACCCACCCCTTGGCCCCTCTGGTTCAAGGAATAAATAGACACATCCTTTGCTACATGTGGCCATCAATTCAGAAGTACAGAACAATACAACTTTGCATGAACCTTTATTGTAACCAGAAAACTTGCTACATCAAAATTGTATGTATTCATGTAAAATATCAGAATCAATGACAAGATTCAGTTACAGATAACTGTCAGGACGTAATTTCAAACAGATATACAAGTAGACAGCTATGCAAATATAATTATAGACCCATACAATTGAAGATGTTGACAATTGCAGACAGCTATTAAGACTCAGTTGCAAACAGTTATAACAATCGATACATCAAGTTGTAATATTTTTGATAATCAGCAGATGGAAATATATATTTTTCTATATTTTATATTTGAATAGTATCTAACAATCTTCACTCACCGGAACTTTTGGAGGAACTCTTAAATACATTAGCAGTCATCTTTCTAACTTAGACATTAATTTTATTAGACGTGGTATGATTTCATAATACTGATGTCACCACATGACACTGACGTCATCACATGACACTGACATCATCACATGACACTGAATAGCACTAATCTCACCACATAGCATTGACGTTACCACAGAATTAACGTCATCATATACCATTAATGCAATCTCAATAAGACCTTGCTATCTTTGAAACTATATATTCAGAGAACATTTACAACAATTGTGGTATCCTTACATTCACTGCAAGCATAATAACTGTATGGAAATAAAATGTTATTACAGCAGTCAACATAATTTTTTGATAGGTCTGTCATTTTCCTGTCACATCATACTTACATCTGAAGATGGAATATATATATATAATGTACATTATTTACACATGACATATACAGAGCTAGGACTGGACCAATGGTGAGCTATTTCTTGACGACCTGTATAACATCCTGGTGATGCATTGTGTGGCTCAGGCCGACTCGCTGTGGACTGTACTTCGCGCTGGTGCCCTGCAAGTCAAACATACCGGTACATTATCATTATCGTACATTGGGCTACAATTCAATGGAAAACAAGTAAAGTGTGGGTTATTGATGGTAATCTCTTGTCAACACTTTTAACTGTGACAGAGTTATCTCCCATGTCACAAACTTGGACTGAAACTGTAGGATTATTAGGGCTGCTCGATTACTCTGCCAGCGTACGCTGCTTTGTGCGCGCATAAATAAGGGCGTTTTCAATTTTGTTGTCGGAACACAAGGATTTCTAAATAGAACGTTGCAGATCGTTGTTGGAGTGTTTGGTGACGTCATGAATTTATCCGACAACGAGGATAATATAATCGAAAACGCTTGCCGGGCAAGGCAAACAAAAAGCGCAGCTAGCTACTTACCCATACAAGAGCATACTTGAACTGGTCTGTTAGTGTTCTATGGATCGAATGACACTGAAAAACAAATGAATTTCAAACTATAGTTTATGAACAACAATAAAAAAAAATCAGTAAACTGTTCCAAGAATACTCACTATATACATACAATTTGAACTAAAACTAAACCACATAGAAATCTAAATTGCCTCTCAGAGCATCAAATGTGAATAGACTTATTGTTTTACATCACAGTATGAATCTGTAACCCATACATGACGAAAGCATCCAATTTATGAAATATATTGAATGTAACTCTCTCATAGTGTAATTCTAATAGGATAATTATTTCCGTACCACATGTTCTACTTTACAGTTTCTCCTGAGAACAAGTCCACCTTCAAAATCTGGCTTCTCTGAAACATGAAGGTAAATGATGAAACATTCACATACAGCATAGATTGATTGTTCTACTTCGCTATATATGGCAAGACAATAGTACTTGATGCATAGTGTGGTGCTCAAAATGATTAAAATGTGGTACATGTACTTACACATACTGGCAAGCTGTATCTGGACGATAATTATCGTTATTATTTTTTAAATTGGGGTTTAGAACGTTTTTCAAGATTATTTCAATAAATCTATCATGGTGTCTCAGTTAAGGGCACGAGGAACCCACAACATACATCTGTAGCGCTGAATGTTGCAGTAAAGCTGGAGCTTTGGATGGTACTGACAAACCAAGGATGATAACTACATTGCCATTATATAATATCATTTCAGAAAGACAACTTTCGCGAACATTGATGCCGGGCTCCAGAGGCAAGATTCAAACTCGGGGGCTTTGGTTATGAAGTCCAATGTTCTACCACTGCGCTACTACCTGCCCCATTCTATATGACGATGACAGCATTTACTCATTCCAACGTTTACCAGCTACTTACCTCCCCTTTTCTTGGTGTAGACTTGTATGAGTGCCAGACTAATCCACATCATCTCCAGTAGGTAGTCCAGGTTCAGCCTCATGTTACAGCTGTGTCAGAACACAAGAAAACAGTTAATGTAGTCACCTTGTTTGCTAGGCTCTAAATTTGTTAACTCGCATGTCAGAAAAAATGACAAATTCTATGTACCGCTATCAAAATACCAATACGAGCAGCTAATCGTGTCTAGAATTAATTTTTACATTTATACATCAGAGCTTATTTATCGTTTATTAAATAGCCAGCCAATCACAAACAAACTGTGGAATATAGTTAGAAGATTGCATGGTATAAGTTACATAAATTATGATATGGATATTTGTTGAGTCTTCCTTCTCACCTGACTACTACAGAGTTGGGCTGCCTGGCTAGCCTGTCCACTTCCTCGATGGAAATCTGATCGATTTTGTTGTACACCTGGAGAGAAAAGTACATGTATATATAAAAAAACATCATTTGCTCACTCCTAGGTCATAAATGATTAGTGTATACTAATTCTGTACGAGTTAAAGAATAAATTAATTGAAAATACCTTAAGCATGGTTTCACTAGGTAACAATATTTCCAAAAACAATTTGTGACTGTTTGAAAGTGAACATTTTGGTGCCTCATTTTGACACAGCTTCACCAGTTAAGTGTAGCGCAATGTAAGGTCATTGACAAAGTGACCTTCATAACGGATGTGTACTCACGTATAAACATGACAGATAGACACGATTATCGAGAATCACGTCGATGAAGTCGTCCGGTGTACAGTCCTCTCGAAACAGGACTTCACAGTTGAAGATTTCTGTAGTGGTGTTAGGGTTTTTAAAACAGAAAGTTTGTATCTATTCTAACATTCGCATCAACATCCTACTATGCATAACCTGGTGATAGCTTTATCTTCCCACAAAAAAATCCAACCTTTTGTAACTTCTAACAAAGTGATTCTTTTGCCACTTTCGTAAACCTCCTCTTTGAATAATATGGAAACAAATATTTTGGATCATAAGACGGGCTGCTACTACTACATGGGTGTGTGTGTGGTGTGTGTGTGTGTGGTGTGTGTGTGTGTGTGTGTGTGATATAATGGACTTAAAAATCAGTGTTATATCGAGGGTACACTGCATAAATGTATACCAATCTTATTCTTAATCGTACCAGAAATTCCAAAGTCAAATGCTGATAAGAAGCTGAAAAACTTATATTTCTGAAAGCACAGTAAGGCTTAGAGTAAACTAACAAAGGATACTGTACTCATGTAGAATCAACTGCACCATCTTCTCGTTACACTTGGTCAGTGATACCATGGAGTTGATGGACATACCACCTCCTTTCTTCCTCTGGAATGTCAAAGGTCAATACTAATAAGTAAGTGCTCACATAACAATGAGCTTATCAGTAGAGTTGCGTCCTTTACATACATGTAAACTAGTACATGAGCAAGAATTATAAACATTTAGACATTTAAAACTGATAACATTTATTGATGTATTGCTTTACATGGCAGGGTTATTTCAACCATATAGCAATGATAAAATCAATAAAAACTATGAGGAAATATGTAACTTACCTTAAAATATATATCTGGTTTTATTTTATTCAATCGGATGCCTACACTTTCCAATTCCTTTTCTAAAAGCACTCTGAAAATCATAATTGAGATAATTACCAACACAAATACCAATTATGTCATTGTGATTATTAGAATGGAGAAATTTCAATAGATATACTTACTCTTTCAAACTCATATACAATTTTGTTATAATTATTGGGTTTGTTTGTGCCGTATAGGTGTATACTATACAACTACCTTTGGTAATCTCTCTTTGTTGCATCCAACATCATGACCACCAGATCAGCTGTTCTGGCCACAGCAATGACCTGACGACCTCTGCCCATACCTACAAGTCACAAGTTTCATCTTATTAATAATAATAATAATAATGTGCACATTTATAATGCACTAAATCCACATTCTAAATTGTGCTCACAGGGCTACATTATTACCTTGGTCAATGCATCAGAGTCCTATCATATTCCTTCTTAACTCCCTGAGGATTATACAACCCAAGCTGCCTTTCAAGTTGCTAGGTTATTATCAAAGCCACTTGCCTATGGTGACCCTGCAAGTTATTCACGTTCAGCCTACGCGTCAATGCCTACTCTCCATGCTGAAGAAAACCGGAGATGCCATAAAGAGTAGTGCTGATGCATAATCCAGCAAGGAGAGGGTTAAATAAATAACGTACAATACAGCTTACCAATTGACTATCAAATACAGTATGGCTGAAATATAGTATACCTTGAGAAGCCCCTTCAATGATACCAGGCAGATCAAGCAGCTGTATGTTAGCACCATTGTACTGGAAGAGAAGAACAAGAAAACATTATTACATCACAAAGATTAACATGGTAGACAGTTCAAAAAATTTATTTTTAAATGTTATTACCGGGTAAATAATATTAAAACAGAACTCACCCAACATGTGAGACCTAACTCTGATAAATGAAACGCATTTCCAATATTCGAGACATAATTCAAATTTGTGAGATATATCTTCAGAATGTATGATATGTGAGACTTATGATAAATGAAACATGTCTCCAAAATATGAGACATATCCAATTTATGTGACATATCCAAAGTGAAATACATCTCCAACATGCAAGACACTGTTGGAGAAGACACACCTCTGATGCTGGAAAGAAACAGTACTAATCCATGTAGAATGGTTCTGTATGTTACATTGTACTGCAAACATTCTACCATTGAGCTAATACCCGCCCCAAACACACCTTGATGACACCAGGAATACAGGTGAGTGTTGTGAACTCGTACGATGCTGATTCACTGTGGGTTGCAGTCAGTGCGTTCAGAAGAGTGGACTGAAATATTCAAATAAAAGTATGTTATTTGATTGAAACATCTAGTAAAACATTGCATATTAAAAGATGACATTACCACAATCATAAAAAAACCCAGATATTATCATGTGCTAGCTCTATTGATAATTTGAACATGAAAAAGAAAATAAATTTGGATAATATCATTATTCAATCATCAATGTCGTTAAATATAGGTGCTACACCAACACAATAAAAACTGACAATGTCACATACACCCAATCATTTTTCGATGTCATATAAGATGATCAAGTGACAAACTTTGATAAACATCATATTTAATACAAACCTTTCCTACTGAAGGGAAACCTATAAGTGCTACGCGAGCATCTCCAGATTTCATAACATCGAAACCTTCACCCTGCAAACATACATGAGTACAGATAAGAGCCATGTATATATTAAGAAAAAGATGATTACTTTCAGGTGACCATGGAAGATGTCAACCATGATTGTATGCCTTTAAGTTAACAAAGAAAACAAATATATCGATATGTGAATAACTGTGCCAATATATTGTACATATATTGTCCAATAAGTTACGATTCAAAGTAATATTATGAACATTAGTGACAATGATTAATCTTGTGTGCATCTTACCTTGGCAGAAGCCTTTCCAACTGGTTCCATTAACTGTTGTCTATATCTGGCAAGTTTAGCTTTCAGAAGACCTAGATGGTATTCAGTAGCTGGAAGTGGAACACACATATTGGATAAAATAAATGTTAGAAAATAATATGCAATAACGATATTGTGAAAACATCTGATTTTGATGAGTGTGGCGATGTTGTATTTGTTTAGATCATGAATTATCTGGAATAAATGACTGTAGTGTCCAGCCGAAATGTGCCGATCACCACATACCTGCGCCAGTCGGCTAGAAATGTTCCGGGTAGCTTGTAAATTAAGCAACTTAGCAGTCAGAAGTACAGTCAGACCCCATTATACCGGTCTTCGTTATGATGGTTTCTCCGCTTACCGGTCAACTTTTAATCAGTACAGATTTCCTACTATATACTTGAACTCCATGAATGATTGATCCAATGATCCGGTTGTTTCGCTTACCGGTCAGATTTTAGTAACAATGGACACTAACAGGGTCTGACTGTACCTTAAACTGGAAGGAAACAACAATGCTACTAATTTGTGTACTAAATCATAATGTGTCGGCATGACCATGGTAACATTTTTTGGGTGGCAGATGTTTCGGCCCTATTCGTTGCACACCCAAGTCATTTCACCCCCACATGTACCTTTCCGGCAATGCCTAATTTTTAAATTGGGTGAAAAATATGACACAAATATAGGCGACACTTGCGGGAACAAATATTGGTGGGGGCGACATCGTCATGGGGCTAGGGTAGGTTTGACTGGGGTGTACTGACTGGGGAGCATAATGACTGGGGGCACAACGTATAGGGGGGTACATCCCACTTTGTTTTGGGCATCGAAAATGCTGAGTGCAACTATATTTCAGGACAATCACCATAACCAGTGTCAACAGGGGTTCCTAAACTTTAACATGAGACAGAAAACAAATAGCAGAAAAACATCATGATTTAAGGTTAATTATGTTGGAATTTGGAAAAGTTGGTAAATATATATGTGATCGAAAACCGAACATTATTATCAATATATTCATTCTTACCCTTATTCTTTTGCGTCCTGGCTATTTCTTTCTCAATTTCTGATATTTTTTCAAGGATCCCCATTTTTGCCTTATGAAAGTGATCTTCTTATACTTGCAAATAAATCTAAATCAACTTGTATTTAGCTAGTCAACAG